>NCQV01136602.1:3732-14856 GCA_002740545.1 Lophocereus schottii | reverse complement strand
AGAATATTATTACCAAGGATCCATCCTAATCCTAGAATGAGTAGTTTAGTTGGCCATAGTTAGGGAAAACACCATTGGAATTGATATATTTCACTTCCTGTGTCCAAACCTTATACTCAATTACATAAAATTATGAAACTTAGTGTAAACTCTCAAATTTGACTCACAAATGAGATGAGAAGAGGATATAAAATAGCTAATAAAACTTATTTTCTTCTTAACCCTTAACCCAAATGATCTTATCTTACAAAGACTCTCTCGAAAAAATGAAAGATGAAAGGACAAGAAGATGCTCGAGTGAGTGGATGGAAGAATGAGTGTGAGTGTATGGGTGTGTGGATCGAAAATGAGTGTCTTTTTTCCTTCAACCTTGAACCCTTTTTATAATGAAAATCCAACCCCTTAGGATACCCCCAAAATTAATGAAAATCAATTCCAATTAATTTGGGATGTTACATACATTGTCATGGCTAGTCATAAATATAATATTAATTTTGATTAATGGCATTTGACTAGGTTAAGAATTAGCCATGTGGGAAAATGGGAGATCTTCTTTTTTTTTTTTCCTCTTTCTTTTCCTTTGGACTTAAGTTTGGACTCTGCACTTATAGGCGATCCGAGTAAAATTGAACAACTTTCATCCAAATTCTGCTATTTTAGTTTTCCTGTAATTTTCATAAAATCCACATTATTTACTCAAAAATATATTTCAAAGACATAAAAGTAGGTAAAATAAAGGAGAAAAATCAAGACGTTGCTAGTCCTCGAGCAAAGAATAACAACAATGCATGTATTCATTCAAACCATCAAGTAGGAAAAGAATAGAATTAGGTAAAAATATCAAGTGACCCAACTATGAATGCCCACTCCAAATCACATATATCAATTCACTACCAACCCACAACTCATCATCAAAGATTTCCAATTCACTACAAGAAAAGTAGTTTTTTGTAGCAAACTTTTTGTGGCAAAATTTAAATGGCTAGTGGCTATAATAATTTTAAAATCTAAAAAATTTTGGAGCAAAATAAATATTACCACAAAATATTAGATAATAGTGGCGATTTTATTAGACTGCCATAAAAGACATGTGATTTTTGTATTTAATTGGCTGCATATTTTTGGAGGGTGGTTCGCTAATTCCAATTATGGAATCCCCATTTTTTTCTTATTTTAAAAGACACTTCCGTCTAGAGTTGCACATTTCTTATGCCTGCCGGGCTCTATTCCTCCTTCAATTCTTCTCTAGTTCGAATTAGAGCTGGGATTCTTGCGTTCTCCTTGTAGAACTCGGCCATTTCTTCAATTATTTTCCAATTAAACTTGGATTCTTTTGTCCTACCTTCTCCTCAGAGCAACGCGAGATTGATTAGTGGATTGAAGGGTTGAACTGCTTGTGCAATTGTGACCGCAGGTATGCCCTTTATCTTTCTTCCTCAAATTCGCATAAATCCTAATTGTAGAATCAAACCAACTTTCAGTTTGTTCACATAATAATTTATTGTAATTCTCATTGTTGATTTCGAGTGTCTTGTGTGCAAAAGCAATCTTTGTTGGTAAGATGTTGCTTGTAACAAATCTCTCTTTTCAATAAAGGGCAAAACTTACCTGTATTGCATCAGTATTGAAAGTTCTATGATATGTCTTTCCCTGATGATTTCTTTTATAGCAAAGGAGGCATATGTCTTAACCTCCTAGACATTATTACAGTAGACCCAGGGCAACTGTCACTATAGTGATGGATATTCTAAAGGTCTTCTAGCTTTTGTCTAGTGAATATCTGGTATTTTATCTGGTGCATTTGAACATAGTACATCATTTGAAATTAGTGTCATGCTCACCTGTATAACAATCTCTGGTATAGCAATTGTCAAATGGAGTTGCGAGAAAGGGGTGTAAGAAGCTCTTTGGTGTCCCTGTGTTTTTTGAAATGTCATGATGTCCTATGACAAGTGTGTGTTAACATAAGCCATTTGATTTATGGAGATCATAATCATATCCACAGTTTGCTTTGGTGTGTAGTTGATATGTGTAAGGTTGAAATTAGCTGAAATACAATTAGGAAGCTCCCAAAACTGCTATTTTTTTTTTTTTTGATTGCCTTGATGTCCTTGTAGAGTGGATTTAACTTTTTCACCATAATAATGTAGCTGTCATGGTCATATTGGACTTGTCAACAGGAGTACTTGGTGTGCAACTGTCTAATTCACTGCAGGTGTAAAATGTGAACACGGTGTTTACAGTTCTTTAATATGCCATTTGCATTGGCGCATAGTTTTCTCAGTTTCTTAATGTGCTACTTTATGAGCTCAGATGACTGGTGTAAATAGCTGACATAACTAGATCCATTTTCAGCATAAATTCCTTTCAAGGTTTCACCTACTTTACAATGGATTATGTCTGTGTTATTATTTTGATTCAGGCTCTTTTCATTGTATCCAAAATTCAGCAGTAGTAGAATTGGCTTGACCAGACCCTAGAATGAGCTCAATGGTGTTTGGCTTGAACTTTTCATTTTATCAACATCCAATTTAAAAGTGTGGGTGGCTGTAAACTTTAATTGGAATCAAATGGCTATATTACCTATATTATCTCCGTATGCCATTGTAGCTTCTTTATGTTGGCACTCAACTTGACAAACCTTTTGTGGTGTTAACATTATCGCCACAGATCCTGTATCTATTCAACTTAATTTCTTAAGCTTCACCGTTAAATGGATTGAATGCTCGTGAAGGGCTCGTATCAGGTTTATTACACTGATTCTGGTTTCACTTGTGATCATAACCATCAGTTCAAAACTCACAGTTTGTTTCCTCTTATTTTTTCAGACTGGGTCTTATCATACTTTTTTTTGACCTTTTTTTCAATTTGCTTCTTTCTCTTCATTTTGTTAATTTTTTTTCTCCATTTTTTTCGTGTAGCAGCTTATTCTTTTTTCCCTGTGAATGTTTGAGCAGAGACGTCCAAGTATTGGCCTATTGGGTATTTCTACTGATGTTGCTAGTAGATATTTCCCTTTTGAACAATCCAGAAAAGCATAGAGGCTTTGAAACCATTGATTGCCTTCGCTTGAGATCAACTACAGCCAGTTGGTGTCTCTTTGGTTTTGTTTTCCAATTGGCCTCCAATTTGCACACACCCACACCCACATCCACACACACACATTCGCTGTTCTTTAAATTTATTACTGCAGCAGTCCTCAAACTTCAAGAATCTTTGCCTCCAAATGTTGCAATAGCCTTGAAACCTACGATACATGGACTTGAATCAATGTATGCCTACACTATGCCACATAAATCAAGGACTAGATGAATTCCTACTATTTTATCCATCATCTAGCGATAGGAAATTGTATTTTGTTGTGTATTTGTATTCATTGTCAAATGTCAAAATAAAGGATGATGAAATTTGTATTTTCCCAAAAGTTGGAAGCGTGTAATGGCATAATGAATCCTTTTATATGCAGGATGTCATCAAGGTTCTCTTTGTTTTTCCCTCTTTAATGGCCTGGTCCATCTCTCTTAAGTCAAGAAGATTTTTCTTTCTTTTGAATAAGGAACTTCAAGCTTTTGAATTCCTTACATATTCCAAAAATTACCCATTCCTGCCATTTTTGTATCTCTTGCTTCTTTAACATCTACCTTTTGCTGTTGATTTTTCTACAAAAACTAGACTATGATGCTGACTAAATGGGTTGAACAGGCTTATTTCTTTTGAAAACGATTTTGGATCTGTTGCTGCCTGGGATCACTTGTTTTTCTTTGTCGTTGGCTTGCTCTTTTGGAAGGTAAAATTCAATACTTTACTCTCTGGGTTGTGTTGTGATTTAATTAAGCATTCAATTTGGACATTTCTGCTCTAAAATTAAATATAACTCTTTTTTAAGTTTCAATCTAGCTTCTTAACTGCTTGTATCAACTATTTATCTTAATTTTGATGTAACTTCTTTGTAAATGTTCATCTTCTTGGTGGTATTACTATTAAATCTCATGTGGCTACACTGATTATTATATTTGGATGTGAGGATTATTGGTGTCAAATTGATTTTGAAAGAGCCAATGTCGTTTAATTATATATTCAAATTTCAGGTACACCTAATTTGGTAATTAGAGAGCCCCTCTATGAACTTGCTTCCTTGTGATGGATTTTGATGTTGCACGATAGCCACTACACAATATACACACTACATAGTTAGAACACATCTAGTAGCTACTATGAGTTGCATGACAGGAAATTCACAGTGCTATTTGTACATAATAGCAGTGCCTCATAGCACCACACATCAGTATCTTTATAATTCAATGCCCTATTTTACTGATGATAGCTATGAATTAATCCATTGACTAAATGCACTCTTTTTTAAGTTAAAATACCAATGCCTCAAAATCTTTTTTGTAGAGAAGTAATCATTTTATATTATAATTGACAGAAATGAATAAGGATCAAAGTTGGATGAACTAGAAGACGTTTAACTGTAGGAAGAAGTTAGAATATATAAACGGGGTAAAACACTTCCTTGAGTTTGCTTTTGCTAACTAAAGACTGGAAAATAAAATGCCTATGTGTCAATTGTGACAATTATAGTTACCAAAATAGAAAAATAATTATGCTTCATTTGCTTAATGATAGGATAGTAAGGAGTTACAATCCATAGGAGTTTTATGGGGAGAAATCTCTTCATGAAGGGCCTATTTACGTAAGTCAAAATGATAGAAGTGATGGCGATAAGCATCAGGATCCAATAGTGCCACTGGGTGCGGAGGATGTAGATGAAACATTTGTCATGGTAAATGACATCCCAAATGCAAGAGCATTAACATAATGAATGAGTTTGAAAGGTTAGGTGGTCCTAAAATTAGTGAATCCCCTAAAGTGCTTAAGACGTTTAGCAGATTAGTAAGAGATGATAAGAAAGAGTTACTTCCAAGATGTGAGAAATTCTCAAAATTAGAATTTATGGTACATCTCCTCCATATAAAGTGTTTATGTGGTTGGAGTGATAACTCTCTCACAATGATATTTGAACTTCTAAAGAAAACATTTAATTTTGACGATACATTTCCAAAGAATGCTTATGAAGCAGAAAAGTATACCTTGGCGTGAGTTATGTGAAAATTGAGGCCTGTAAGAATGGTTGTATATTCATTAGAAGGAGCATGAACATGCAGACAAATGCCCTAAATGTGCTCATTCAAAGTGGAAGGATAAGAGAGAAGATGAAAGCAACAAAAGGAGATAGAGGAAGAACATTCCTTATAAGAAATTACGTTATTTTCCTCTTGCACCAAGACTCTAAAGACTATTTATGTCAGTCAAAAGAGCTTCTCACATGCGGTGGCAGAAGGATAAACGTCCAGATAATGGGATATTAAGGCATCCTACAGATGCACTTGGAAGTCATTTGACGCATCCAATTTTGATTTTGCAAAAGATCCGCACACTGTGAGGTTGGGTTTATGTAGTAATGGTTTTACTACATATGCAAACATAAATTCAAACTATAGCATGTGGGCTTTTTTCTTTTTGTTCCTTACAATTTACCACCTTGGATGTGTATGAAAAAGTTATATATATTTTTAAACATGATCATCCTTGGTAAAACTGCTCCTAGAACTGATATTGATGTGTGTTTACAACCATTAATTGATGAACTTAAGACTTTGTGGGATGGGCTGAATACATATGGTGCATTTAAAGCTGAATATTTTAATTTGCATGTGGCTTGGATGTAGACGATTAATGAGTTTCTTGCCCATGGTAATTTGTCTGGATGGAGTATAAAAAGACGCCTTGCTTGGCCAGTTTGTAATAAAGATACTTGGTCATACTACTTGCGTCATTGCAACAAACAATGCTACATGGGTCATCTAGATTCTTGGAAGTCGATCATAGTTGGAGATTTGAGTAAAAAACTTTTGATAACACGATTAAAACAAATCCTCCTTCTAAATTGTTAACTGGTGATGATGTTCCTGAACAGATTGGCAATTTTGAAAATATTCAATTTGGCAAGATTGAGGGTGAAAGGAAGCGAACAAAACCGAAGTTGATTTCTAACCGGGAGAAGAAAAGTATCTTCTTCAAATTACCTTATTGGAGGAAGAACTTGATTCACCATAACTTAGATGTTATGCATATTAATAAGAACATTTGTGAAAGTATACAGGAATCCTCTTAAATATACCAGGAAAGACCAAGGATAATTTGAAGAGCCACTTATACTTGGTGCAACTTGGGATCAGAAACAACTTGTATCCAAAAAAGGTTGGTGATAAATATGAGATTTCCAAAGGATCATTTACATTAAGTTTGAGTGAAAGAAGAGATGTGTATAAATTCTTAGCGAATTTGAAGGTGCCAGATGGTTATTCATCCAATATAGGTTGATGTGTTAATGAGGGAAAAGTAACAGGTCACTCAAGAATCATGATTATCATGTCTTTACAAAGGATTTGCTAGCACCTACCTTTCATGGAAAATTAGATAAGGATGTGTATGAACTGATTGTTTAGTTGTCATTATTCTTTAAACAATTATGCTCGAAGGCATTACAGGTTGGTCTTTTGGAAAGACTAGAGAAGAACATTGCAATTACTCTTTGCAAGCTAGAGCATGTTTTTGTTCCTTCTTTTTTTGACGTCATGGTACACTTGATGATCCACTTGGCTACCGAAGCAAATCTCGCTGGACCAGTTCAGTATCGTTGGATATACCCATTTGAAAGGTACTATAATTCTTTGTTGTCTTCAAAAAAAAAAAAAGGAAGACATTGTAAAGTATTACTCACTGCACTTATTTTATGCTTTGGTTGATGGTTAGGATCAAGCGCACATCAAAAGAATTTGTGCGTAATAAAGCTCGTCTGGAGGGGTCACTTGCTGAAGCTTATATAGCAGATACATGTTTAACCTTTTGGTTAAGGGATTTGAATAGAGTTGAGACTAGATTTAATCGTCTAGAAATGAATGAAGATGGTGGAGACAAACAAGATAAGGGATTAATAATTTTTGCGAAGATGGGAAAGCCACTGGATCAAGGAACTATCAAGGTTGTTTGCCATGAAGATTGGGAGCATGCACACCTCTATGTGTTAAGAAATTGTGATGAAGCACAATCTTTTGTTGAGTAAGAAATTCTTAATGTAACTTCTAATATTTTGAACATACAAAAAGTCTTCATAACCATAACTTTTTTTTTTTTTTTGTTTTTGTGTTTGTTTATAGGGAGTATGAAAGTCTTAATACATCACTCACTTTTACCGAGTGGTTTGAAGAAAGAGTAAGTAAAACATTGCAAGTCCAACATATCTAATTAATTTAAATACTGATGTTATTTGTTTGTATAGTTACCCAGTTATGGAATCAACGTGATGAAAAAGCAAGTCATGAGCTCCTAATTTTGGCACAATGTCCTCTCAAGAGAGTGACTTGCTTTGATGGAGATGTTGTAAATGGTTATAGAATCCACAAAAAAGTACGGGCCAAAAAATCTTAGCACACAAATTGTGGCGTTGTGGTGAAAGGTGATGTGCACAGTGGAGAAAAAGATTACTTCGGTGTCCTAAAGGAGATTATAGAACTGGATTGTGGTAGCAACCATAAAGTTATTCTCTTTGACTGTGAGTGATATCATGAGTTCTCAGCAAACATGGGAATCAAAAGAGAAAGATATGGCATAACTACACTGAACGTGAAACGCTTTTTGAAAACAAATGAGCCATATGTCTTAGCTTCTCAAATTGAATAAGTATACTATGTGAAGGATCATGTACATCAGAATTGGCTAGTGATGGTGAAAACGAATCCCTGCAATTTCTATCATATACTTTTGAGAGTGCTTAGCCAAAATTGCCATCAAACTTTTGGTTTTGGTCAAAAATGCCATTGAATTAACTTTGTACCTAACAGTATCACTAAACTCTATTATTATTGTCAATTTTGCCACTGTGACTCATTTTAACAGGCTGCAACCAGTTTTTATTTAATTTCCCTTTAAAATTTAAATGTCTTAAAATTGAAATTAATTTTCAGCGTTCCCTCCATCTTCCCTTTTAATAGACACAGGGGCACGAAGTAAAAACCATGACATTCCTAGCTTCCTATAGCTAAGCCCAATTGATGGATATTTCACCATGTTTAGTCCTCAGCAGAAGCGAATAGAAGGAGTAAACAAAAATAGTACAAAAACAGGGGAAGGGAATTGAACCAAGTCAAGAATTAGACAAGTGAAGGGAAGTCATAGGCTACGCTGCCCTTTCAAAGATCAACCCAGCTTCTGTGAGCTCCATCAATGGAAGGAGTGAAATAATAAGAAAGCCCCAGCTTCAAAATCAAATGAACATAACAACCCTACCATCGAAAATTCGATCCCAAAAAATGGAAAATAAATTGAAAGAAAAAATGACAATCAAGCACAGGACAAGAACAGGGGAAGAGGGATTTAGAAAGCCGGCCAAATTAAAACTACAACCAAGTTTCGAAGCTCGCCAAAAATGGTGGAATCATTATAATACTTCGAGTTCCAGAGAAAAAGGGGAGAAACAGCAAAATTAAACCAACTATGAATGAGTTCAAACCTAGAAATCACAAATTCGATTCAAAGCTAGTGGATTCAGCCCAGAAACTCAAAGGATTCAAATAAAATTACACGAAATTCTAAAAATCAAAATTAGATCTAAAACTTGAAGATGAATTAGGGGAAATGGACAGTGAAGTTAAACCCTAAATTAACCCTAAAAATTATCTTAAACTGAAATTAAATTTTCCCTAAAACCCTTGCTGAATCTTCAATCGCTAGTACCCTTGCTTTATACCCACCCAAAGATCGGTTTGTCCTCTCAATCCAGTTGTTAATTTTGAGCTAAGTTGGATGGTGAAGATGACCTACGTGGTAGGAGGGATTCAAAGATGGGTAGTGCACAGATGATGGTTGAGATGATGATGCTGGATGATGGCCAGAATGGTAATGGTGGGTGATGCTGATGATGGTGCTGCGCTAGTGAGCTGGGTCAAAGAAGCCAGAGGAAAGGGTGCAGGTTTCTACTCTGATATAAAGTGAAAGAGGAGAGAGAAAGACGTAGAAGGGGGAGAAGAAAGTTGGCTGATGTGAAAGGGGAGTGCTTACCTGGTGATTATTAATAAGGTTTGTCAACAGTCCTCTTAATCTTCGGTTGTAATCACTACTTTCTTTGCTTCAGGTTGATGCTTTTGTGGATTTCTAGAGTTTTCTTCAAAGGGCAAGTTTAGAAGGATGGGGAGGAAGATAAACTGAGAGCTATGGCAAAAGGCGGTTAGGAGTAGTTAATGATTTTTGCTCACTTTTCGTTTATTTTTCAAGGCCCACAAACAAAACCTTTTCACTTCCACCGGCAAAACACTCCCTTTACCTGCAACAAGCGGTCATAGTGGCAAAATGGACAATAATAATAGAGTTTAGTGACGCGCTTAAGTACAAAGTTAATTCGATGGCATTTTTAACTGAAATAAAAAGTTTGATGGCAATTTTGGCTAAGCACTCTAACTTCTAATGATGAAGATGAGGGAGCACAATCATTTTTGGCTAATGACAATGAGATTGTTGAAGAAGCAGATCCTAATCATGGTGCAATGTCTTTAGTTAGGAATGATGTAGAACAGATGTGGTGGATGCTGATCCTGTGGCACAACAGTTGCAACGTCATAAAAAGAAAGGCAAAATGCAAGTTGTTGATGATAGCAATGAATCTGGGTCAAGTGAAGAAGAGGACATACTGCTGTTTGTAGATGAAATTGACGATTAGCATTGAAGTTGTCATTTACTGACATTACATCATTGTTTTTTTAGCTCAAATAAGATGTTTTATACTATTTGATTTGTTTTTATCCAAAAGGCAAAAAATATGTAATAATGGCTTTCGGATATTTGATTCAATTTCTTGGTAAATCTTCTCTTATATGCTCTTGATATGAAGATATTTCACATATTTTACATTTTTAATATCCTCAGTAAGCACTGTAACTCGTTTGCACTTTCTATGAAATATATTGTAGAACCTTTATTTTTGTAGACATTCTAACATATGTTTTTTTCCTGATTGCAGGTCCTCCATGTACATCACTCTAGACAGCATGAGAAATATGGCTAGGGTAAAAAGAATCCAAATTAATCAAGTCATATTGTACGTCAGAGTATCACAGGATATGCGAAGCAATGTGATAGAAATATTGAGAAAAATAATAGGTTACTTCAAGAACTCATATTACCTTTCAGAAAAAGCAACGAACATATAAGGCAAAGAGAACTGCTTATGGAAGAAGAGGAGTACACACTAACTGAAGATGAAAGAGTGGATGCTGAATTGGAGGATGTGCCATATGATAATGACGACTTCACTATGCACAGACCTACATTGGAAACACATGCGACTTTGAGAAAATCATCCACTAGTTACAAAGTGGTGGCCTCTGGTATATTGCTCTTCCTTGATATGAATTTTGTTTAGCGAAATGCTTCACTAATTCTGTTTAAGCCCAAAAAATACCCAAAATTTGCTGTGCCTGTAAGTTTTTGCTTTAAGAATGCATTCTCCACAGTAGTTGGTGAGTGTTTATTTGCTGAATTTTTTACCTATTGTTCGATTCTTAATCCATGATAGTTCAATTTAAATAAGCTATTTTCATAGTATTTAATTATGCGTATCAGATGAAAGATGCGTGCCCAACTAGATGCACCTGCAAGACAAGTGATGAGGACTAGATCAATCCCTATACTCCACACAGGTATATTCTATCTGCAACAAACTTCTTCGATCTAATAAAACACTTCTCCAGATTCTAATTCACAAAAACCCTAAAACTGTTGCAAGTTTCAGTTACGTTTCAGCTCCTAGAATGTAATCTGAGTAATGATTGGTGATTGCATGTATGCTGACCTTATTTGCTTTAACATTTTTCCCATTTTATGTATCATGCCTAGTCTAATAAAGCGAGATTCTAAGTGCTATTCAACACAAGGGCCTCATTGGTTTCTCTCCAATATCAGCTGGGTGTGTTACTATATTTGACTTTGTCACTGAATAGATTATTTTCATATTATTTCATTTTGTCTAGGTAAAGTAGTCTAGGCACAATTACATGATGTCTATCT
>NCQV01136517.1:0-13775 GCA_002740545.1 Lophocereus schottii | reverse complement strand
TTAGCCAAGAAATAGCATACTGGGAATTGGTTGTGCTATGTTCAGTTCTAGGGGCCAATCCACCTTTAGAGGCTATTGAGGGTTTCATATGGAGAATTTGGAAGGCGTATGACATTGATAAGATTTGTTTGGTTCGAACTGGATTATTTTTAGTTTGTTTCACCAATGTGAATGATCAACTAGATGTGATGCAAAGAGGAGTTTATTTCTTTTATTAGAAATCCTTCCTAGTAAAGCCTTGGAATCAAGAAATGGACATCAACACTGAGATCATTTCCTCTCTCCCCATATGGGTTCTAATTTGGACATTAAGTATTGAGGATTGCAAAGTTTCTGCAAGATTAGAAGTATATTGGATATTCCAATTAAAACTGACAAATACACAAAGGAGAAGACGCCGCTCAAATATGCAAGGCTATTAATTGATATATGTTTGGATGATGCATTTCCAGTATACATTGAGTTTGTCAATGACCATGATTTACTTGTAAGACAAAAGGTAAAATACAAGTGGAAACCCACAAAATATGGGTGTTGCAGAATGTTCAGGCATTCAGAAGATAAGTGTCAGAAGAAAACAATGGTCAGAAAAGAACGGAGGGTTGTCCAGAGACAAGTGAAAATTAAGCAACCTAACACTCGTGCCCCTGAGCAACATCAACAGGTGGATAAGGAGGGGTTTACTAAAGTGATTAAAAGGTTAACAGTTCGCCTATCTCAAAGGCAAGAAGGTTTAACAACATTACCTTGTGCACATAACTCATTTGAAGCATTGATAGAATAGGAGGATACTAATGGAGACTCGAATGAGGGGACTCCTCCAGCTGGAATATAAGGAGCCTTAACTGGCCAAATAAGCATGAGGATATTAAAGTCTTCTTGTAAGTGAATAAAGTTCCATTTGTGAGCTTGTTAGAAAAAGAAGTTAAGGAAAAAAAATGCTGATATGAAGCAGACTATTCCAGGGATGGAATTGCCAACACAACTTCAATTTGAGTACAAAAGGAAGAATATAGGTTGCTTGAGGCCAAGCATGTATACTGTCCAAATTGTTGCTATGTTTGATCAATCCATCCATTATAAAGCCACTCAACTGTATACCAGGAAACAATTCTTCATAATATATGTGTATGGGATAATCAAGGAGGGCATAGGAAGGACCTTTAGGAAGCACTAATCAACATAGCAAAGTATATGGTTAAGGTATGGTGTGTGTTAGGGGATTTTAACTCAGTTATGTACTCAAGTGACAGATTAGGAGGGATAGAAGTACAAGATTATGAAGTGAAGCAATTTGCTGAGTGCATCACAACATGAGAACTTCAGGAAATCAGATGCAAAGGACCTTAGTTCTCTTAGACAAACAAAACAGTTTGGTCAAGAATACATAGGTTGTTTGTGAATACTTATTGGTTTGATTAGTTTGACTTCAATCATGTGAATTACATGGCTAATTCACTTTCAAATCAGACACCAATGGTCATTGATTTCCCTAGATGCTCCAAACCTACAAGAATGTTTCAATTTTGTGATATGTGGATTAAAGACGCTGGCTTTACGCCCCTAGTAAGTTCCAAGCTGCCTAAGAGAACTAATAGGGACCCTTACTCACAGCTGCAATACTTTCTTGGCAAAAATAGAAGTTGCGTTGCAACAGCTTAATAGCTGTAAGTTTGTGGATCTAAGATTGTAGTAGATTAAAGCCAGACTTGAATTAGAGAAGGTACTAGAGCTTACTAATCGAGGATCCCAGTAACAAGGAGCTCAAGCAGATAGAAGGAGTGGTAAGGGAACATTACATCACAATTGTGTCATTTATTATTGACATCATAAGGCAGCAAAGCAAGGCAGATTAGACTAGCTACGGGGATGGGTGTACAAAGTAATTTTTTTACCAAGGCAAAATAAAGGAAATCAGCCACATATATCTTTGATTTACAAGATGAATAGGGTTATACAAAGCAAGGTTTTGAAGAAGTTATAACTGTTATACAGCAATATTACAAGAACTTACTTGGAAAACATTACATACAAAGGACACAAATTGACCGTCATGTTATAACCATAGGAAGGACATTGACATTGGATCAATAGATGTCCCTTTGCGCTCCATTCACTAAAAACAAAATTAAAACAGCAATGTTTTCTATTCCTAACATAAAATCACCTCGGCCTGATGGATTCAAAAGCGGTATCTTCAAAGCCACAGGGAAATTAACAGGGAGCTTCGTATGTGATGTGATACAACATTTCTTTCACACCTCCCACATGCCACCTTTTTTTGGGAAGGCCAAAATGGTCACGTTACCAAAAGTGCCAAATCCGACTCAAGCAAAGGAGTCTAGACCTATTTCATGTTGTACTATTCTTTATAAATGTGTAGCAAGCTGTTATGTAGCAGATTAAAGGTCGTGTTACCCCACTTAGTCCAGCAAAACCAAGCGGCATTTGTGAAAGACAGACAGCTCATTTTCAATGTCTTAACATGCGAGGACATTGTAAGAGGGTGTAACACCCCCAACCTCTAGGGCTAGGAGCGCCAACGATTTCTTAAACCTACTTAAATTCTGGGGCAAAATGGTCAGAGTTTTCCCTAAAAACTAACTATTTTCCAGGCTTATTACCTTACATTGAATCCCTGTAATCAATAGAAATGTAAAGAACTCTAAAATAAGCTCAACGGCTACATGCCGGAGTCCACAACTCTACGGGTCGGGTCACTCGCCCGGAGTACACCAAAACCATAAAGTTCATAATAGAGAAGGAAATCAAATATACAACTCAATGGATCACACATCCGGAGTACTAGGATTTACATACTAAAATGTAACTAACTTTAGCTAAATGGACAACTAACTAATCAGATGGTTAACTCACATGGCCATACAGAGCGACTTTTAAACAATATGCATTATATGAACTAGAGTACTTTGTTTACATAGATTTACAAATTTAGGGATATGTAATAACCCAACCCTAACCCATATTTATTTATTTAAATCAGAATTATTTATTTAATTAATCATATTTATTCATTTATTAATCATGTTTATTGCTTTAATCACTCATGGTTATTGGTTTAGCCAAATCATGTTTATCAATTCAATTACACTCAATTTATATATTTACCAAATTACCTTATGTCATCTAAATTTTCCACTTTCATTTATCATATTTAAGCATCTCAGTTGGGGGATATTTCATTTGGGTCCCACTTTGCAACTCAAGTTTCATTGATTGGAAATTCAAGTTTCGTTGATTGATTAAATTTCAAGTGAATCGATAGTAGGCATCGATAATTATGATTAAGCGTTAAATTATTTTTCATAACATCATAAAATTTTTAAGTTTTAGGTATGCAAAAGCTTGGGCCTAAATTCATTTATTTTGGCCCAATCCATTGGATCGAAATTATGGCCCAATTTCATTGGGCTCAAATTTTGGCCCAAAAGTTTTGGTGTAATTAAATTAAGTTAGTTACTATCATTTTTGCATAATTTCAATTAGCAAAAAGGCCCCTTTTCAAGCACAAATATTCGCCAAGTATTAATGATAAACATCCAAGTCATTTACCACTAAGAAAATTCTGTCCTTCATCTTCTTACTCTCTCCTCTGACATCAAACACCACCTCCATCCTCTAGCATCGCAGCTCAAAGTGAGTAAAAATTCTAACTCTATCTTGATGTATTTTTAGTTTTATGATTGTTTTATTATGATTCATGTTCTTGAGATCAAACTAGATGTTATCATGCAAATTTTATTGATTTTGGGGATATTGATCATGGTTGGGTTGAGCTTCAAGCATGCTAAGGTTAGGATTTT
The DNA here is from genome assembly GCA_002740545.1 of Lophocereus schottii. Classification (NCBI taxonomy): domain Eukaryota; kingdom Viridiplantae; phylum Streptophyta; class Magnoliopsida; order Caryophyllales; family Cactaceae; genus Lophocereus; species Lophocereus schottii. The sequence goes on along the minus strand of NCQV01136517.1, from coordinate 9,951 downwards.
TTCATGATCAAGTTAGCTTAAGTCAAGTGATGGATTTGTATCGTTTTGTATGTAATTTTGTAATATTTAGTCTTATTGATGATTATGATGATGTTTTTGGTGATTTGGAAAGATTTCAAGTGAGGATTTATGTGAAAAAAAGTGGAAAAAGCAAAAACAGTGAGGGCTGGAAATGGCAGAAAACAGGGATGATTTTGAGATTAAACTACTAATGATCGACCCACTAAAAAACTATGATTTTTAGTGGGTAGATAGGTTGGTCTGTTATCTTTCAAATGCATATTGAATCACCTTAATCTGAGTTCTATGGACAAAGTAATGGTCGTTTTACGAGAACTGTGCAGGTTAGATTAAAACTAACACACTTGTATTCTAGCCCCATTTTGAAAACCCTATTGTGGGAATCATGTTTTATATTGTAAATAAATGTTTTTTGGGACTTCCTAATATTTCCATATTGGGGTTTGGGTCTCCATTTGAGGTCAAGGGTGAAAGTTATGAATTTTTGAAGTAAACTGACCTGCTTTGTGCAAATTGGGCTGTTATTGTAATTTCTGTGCAACGTATACGTGGCGAAAAATTCTAAAAGTTTTACTGTGGATTTATTTTTGAATTTTTTATAAGATTTTATGAATTATGGTTGAGTATTTTAAGTAATTATGTAGAGAGCAGTAAAAAAGATTAAGTGAGATTGATCATGCACTCATTTTGTGTATTTTGGCCAAAGTAAGGTCATTTAAGGGGGAAATAATAATTCATGGATTTTATTGGGGTTTTTAGCTTGATTTGTGAGAGAAAAGAAGGGAAACATGCATTTTGGGAGCTTAATTATGAGTTTTGAATCACTTATGGATATTACGAAGAAAGTACCAAGTTTGGGGAGTTTAATAACTTTCATTGGGATCAATGATCTATTTGAGATGAAAAATTATATTTAATAAACTTGTGAATAAAATATAGAAAGTCGGGAGAATTTTTGACTCAGAAACCATATTTATCAGATTAAGGTATTGCAATTTTTGCTATTTTAAACAAAGATATATCTCTCTTGGCCTCAAAGCTCTATTACTTACTCAATTTAGAATGTATCAAATGTATTTATCAAGCTAATCTAGTGTACTCGCTATTATCTTGAACCAAACTATACATTAGTGAGCCTTAAACCTGTATCAGTAACCTATTTCAGAAAAGGCCAAAACCAGTCTCCCATTTGTCACAGTCAAGGCCTTTTCCTTTGTAATCTCATTTACCTCATTGTGGTCTATTTTACTTTTATTTACTTTATATCGAATTTAATTACTTTCATTAATTCAGTTTTGAAGTTATATTGAAATACCCAAGTTATATACACCATTTAATTACTCAATTTCTATTGCACATTCTTTTACTTACTTAATTACGTGAGTAAAGATCATTTACTGACTACACATACGTACAATGACATTTATGAAATAAAGTCGATGCCTATTATCATTTCCCATTATACATAAGTGTTATCAAGTCAGAACATATTTATCAAGTCAGATGATATTTATGAAACATATGACATTTATCAAGTCAGATGATCTTTTTAAAGACTCAAGGTACTTCCATTGCCTGTATTCGCGGAAAGCAGAACATGTTTACCAAGTTACAATTCCTAATGATTTTATCAATGAATCAGTTCATACAGTGATTTGCCATTTAACTTATGATTCCGTCAGTTATCATCTATAGGGCGTCAGCCCATCATTTACCCACTCAGCTTCAAGCCAAGTTTTGATTGGATTGGCAGGTGTACACCTATGTATAGATCATAGCATTGCAAGGTTCACACCCAAATAATAATGAGCAATTCAGTTTATATTACTTTCATTATCATTGTTATTGCGAACTAAATGAATTGCAAAGGCGGGTACCCATCAATGGTGTTTTTACGCTCATTTTACAATACAGGAATCCATGTACTGTGTTTTAGCTCACATTTTCAAATGGTTTTCATCTTTTCCATTTCAGGTGATGCAGTATCACATGTTTCTCCATCTAGCAAGCCCTTTTGGAAGTCATCAGATGCTCACAGTGGATTCAGCATAGCATGAATGTTAGGATCGACCTCAAGGTCAAGTTGGCTCTATATTCAATATACTTGTATAGTGTGGAGTACGAGTTAGCACATAGTATAATTAAGTCGATTGTGTTGAAGTTGAATTATTACGAACTTTGGTCTTGGAGTATTTCAGTTTAATAGATATTGTGATTGTGAACATGAGTTGTAAGATTAAATGGTTTCAGTGAGCCTTGTCCTTATTAGAACGGTGATAGCATCGTCTATCATTAAGTCGTCAGCTGTAGTGTTTTGTAAGTTATATCATTAGCATTTTAGAGGCTTTACAGGATACATTATATTATATCATTTAACATGTAAGTCCACTTCTATATGTGTACACATGACACCTTTTCAAGCAAGGGCAGACTCCAATTCGGCATAAGTGAATCGATTTCTACCTGTCGCAATCAAAACCTGGGAAAAAGGGGAAATAATAATGGGATGAGCAACCACACGCTCAGTGAGAATTCCTTGACTCCTTAAAACCAAAACCATTTGCAGACAATAATAATAAGTAATAGCTGCACAACATTTATATAGTACTGTCATATTAGGCAGTCATTAACCCCAAGGAAGATTCTTCTCCCCTAAACTTCAGACCAGGCACAACATTTATATAGTACTGTCATATTAGTTGCACAACATTTAGGCATGTAAGCCAGCAAACCACAAGGGTAGTGAGGAACGCATTCAAACACGCATTTAAAAAAACGTAGTGATTCAAGACATATTTGAAGAATAGTTTAGTAGTTACATTAGCCTTTTTCAAGGCTCATATTCTTTGCAAAAGTTCCTAAAATACCCACACTGGTAATAATTTTAATCATTTTTCTCATTTATCAGGCAAATATCTTCTCTAAATAGGCATAAGACCTCATAATGTGCTAATTTAGGGGAGATTGTCACTCATTCTATGTGAGGCTGTTGCTCACCCATTAATTATCCCCGAGGTATAATATATTTGGACCATTACTCTTGTCAGAATCTTCTAGGGTTCCCATTTCTGGGTCTTGCTCCCTGGGCATTAGGGTTCCTGTACACCAGGTATACTCCCTAATCATTTGTCAAAGCACAAACCTTAGCCATTAAAAATCATTTAAAACCCTCATAGGCTGTAAAAAGAAGTCATTGTCTCAAAAAGTAAGTTTCACCTCAAGTGAATCACAAATCAATTCTCTTTAATAGTTGCTTACTTTATTAAAAATATATTCGTCTAGCAAAATAATCCATAACGTCACTAACGGTTTATGGTTCCTTTATTTTCAACTTGAAAACCTCTGAAAATCATGATGAATTTACTAACTCGCAATTCGAAACTTATTCGAGACTTAAACTAATTGGCTAGCATATAACTCAAACTAAGTTTCGTAATAAACTCCTTCAGTTGCTCATTTTTAGTTCGTTTAAAATCCTTTTTAAACTCAAAGAAGGAGACATGAACAAACCAAAGCCGCAAAACATTTTCGAACGCACTACTAGTTTGGTTTTTAACTTTCTAAACCTATCAACTATTCAGTTGGGTCATTCCCTGAGTAGTTCGACAATTTAGGATTATTTTAGACTACAAACATCTTAACAAACTAACAGGTAACTGGTAAATACTTAAAAGCATTTACAATTATGAAAACAAGCTTCTAATGACCCTTCTTAAAGATGTCTAAGTTCAACAGTCAGTCACATAGCATCACTTAGCCACATCAAAAGGGAAGGGGTTCACAGGTAGCACATTCAAACACTTAATAATTCAACTTGGCAGAATCTGCCCAATGAGCCACACACGGCCTCGCAATCCACACGATTGCAGTCAATCACAACCCAAATATCCTCCTCACATAACACCGACCACAAGAACCTCAAATCTCTCATTAGTTTCTCCTCAAATCATCCAACTACTAACTCGGTTCAGTAGCACAATAACTCAATCGTTTAATTCACAAACCAACATCCATAAGCATAGCATTTGTAGGTAATCACCACAAACAAAATATAGATATATCCAAACTGATCTAACAATATCATTTAAACATAGTTCAATTTGCTTCGGAATTTCTTTAAACCGCCCGATTAGCATCCTATGAGCATAGCATTCACATGCAACCTTCAAAATAGAACCTAGGCATAATGAAACTGATTTAACAGCAACTCTAAAACATAGCTTTGCTTCTTCAGTGATTCTCCAAATTGATTGATTAATAAGCTACGCGTCAAAACTCACATACAGGTGTCCTAAATCAGCATCATCATCATATTTACCCAATTTCAGTTCAAATTTCTCCAAATACTGATCACTAACTCAGATTCAACATGCATCAGCTAGAATCAGTAAAATTCATTAGAAATTAGTACTAATTTAGGAGGCGAGGGACACCCACCTGAAATTCGAGCTTAGGACCCATTAGGCTCAACCTTGAGTGCTCGAAAACCCCAATCCTCAACCCTTGCTCACTGACTGCACGATCAGACCCCAAACCACGCCCAATCCACGTAATTCGGACCGCCAAATCTGACTGAAATTCGCTCGTTGACTTGGTGCTTTTTGTTGATGCTTGTGCTGCGAATTCAGCCTCAATTTATAGAGGGATGGAGTGGTTATAGTGTAGAGTACATGGCTGAATCTGGGCATATGTTCGATGCCTCAAATCGCTACTTGAACAGACCACCAATGTAATAGCCCGATCCTAAATCATGTTTATTTATTTAATTAAGCCATGTTATTAATTTTTTACATTTATTTATCTCATTTAATCATCCCAATTGGGAGAACTCATTTTAGGCCCCACTTAACAATTTGGGTTTTAATTACCGTAAAATTTTGAGCGAATCAATTGTAGGCCCTGATAAATATGATTTAAGAGGTTAAATTATTTTTCGTAGCATCACAAAAATTTAATTTCGAACTACGAAAAATTTTAATCGTATTAAGCGTAATTTCCTTTCGAGCCCAAGGCCTAACAAGTTTTACTTCATTTTACTTAGCTAATCACCACGAGATGTGCCTAATTATCATTGGTCTAAGGTTCCTCTTGGTGGATATAAACTCAACCATGTAAATTTAGATCATTTTCCACCAAGTAAACTATCAAAATATCAACACACTTTCTCTTCCCCTTCACCCATTCCTATAGCCTACTGCTGCCACCGCCACCACCACCACCTACTATCCCCACCTGCTGCTGCCGGCAGCCAACATCAGCCACCACCCACAATTCTCATAAACACCAAACATCGCCTCCAGCTCTAAAAATCCAAGCTTAAAGTGAGGTAAATCCTCACCTAATCATGTTTAACTTTGGGTTTTTATGTTGGATTTTATTATGGATCATGTTATCTTGATATAAACAAATGTTATTTTGATGTTTTAATTGTTAATTAAGCTTGAAAGCATGCAAGGGTTGAGGTTGTTCATGATCATGCAAGCTTAAATTGAAAAATGGATTTGGATTTTTTTTTTTTTTTGGTTTGATTTTGTAGTCTTTAATCCTGTTGATGTTTATGTTGGTTTTGGATGAGTTAAAGGTGAATTCAAGTTGGTCATAAGCCAGGGTTTTAATGATTATTCATGGTTTAGCTTACTCTTGGATCAAGCACATTATTTGTATGAACCTTGGTGCAAAATGAATCTTAGATGATTATGAAGTAAAAATTATGGATTATGACTATCTAAAGTGATGTTGAGGGTCACCGTAGGGTTTAGTAATTTCAACAAGTGACTTTAGAGGGTAACTATGTGAAAAAGGAGGATAGTAAAGTAGGTAGCAACCTGTGAAGGGCCCAAAAACGGCGGTCTATTCTGGAAAAAACTGGTAATGCGTGGTTTGTTGAAAAATAATGAATTTTGGTGGCGAAATAGGTCAATGAGTTATCTTTCCAATGGATTTTGAATCGTCTTAATCTGAGTTCTTTAGAAATAGTTATGGTCATTTTACTCCAACCGCGTACACTGGACCAAAACTGTGCAGGGTGGTGTTTTAGTTCAATTTTGGGATTTGTGTCGTGGTGATTGTGTTATAGGCTGCTAATGATCGTGTTGCAGGACTTCTTGATCTTTTCATATTGGGGTTTTATAGCTCAGTTAGAGGTCGGGGGTGAAAGTTATGAATTTTCTAAGGTAGGCCTTGAATCGGTAAGAAATTTGATTGCACTTAGAAGTTTATTTGGTTTGGAAAACTAAGCTGTATGGTTTGTGCTACGAAATTGAAGAAGTGTGGGAATTAATAACTCAAGATGAGTGTTTATTGGTCCAGACTGGTATGTTTAAAGTTATTCTGAACCGACCACCAGTCTAATTGCATTCAAACCTTTGTTATCCATCTCAGAAATATCAAAAATCCATGATGAATTATAACCATCAAAGTCTTTCTTCTATGATCTCAATTATTCTACCTTGATCAGTTTTACGCCAACATTATTTCACTTCTATTGAATTACTGAGTTATGGATGCCTTTTCATGAATTTCTATTACAATCACAAATTATTAAAGTTAATGTTGTTTACTAATTACATATACCTATAATTATATTTCTTAAACAGAACTCAGGGTCTAATATATCGTTTCCCATTGTGCATAAGTATTATCAAGTGATATTGTATTTTAAAGACTTTAGGTACGTTCATTGTCTGTAATTTTAGAAATCAGCACGTATTTATCAAAATTGTAATGTTTTGATAAGTACGTCAATGAACAATTCAATTAGTGATTTATCACATAATTAGTAACCCCATCAGTTATCAGTTACAGGGCATAGCCCTTTAGTTACCCGCACGGTTTCAGGCCGGGTCCCGATCGGCTTGGCAGGTGTACATCTATCCATGGATCACAACAGTTACAAGGGGTTCATTATCAGATAATAACTAGCAATGCAGTTTTCCATTCATCTTATTCACTATTTCAGCTTAAAATAAATTACAAAGCATGCGCCCCACAATTTATGCACTGATTATTTAACAATACAGGAATACATGTACTGAGTTTTGGCTCACAGTTCGAAATGTTTTTATGTTTTGTCTAGGCAAACGCTCAGTGCGTCGCCCTCATGCTAGCAAGTTAGCCGAAAAGCATGCTAGCAAGTTAGCCGAAGAGAATAAGTAAGCAAGGGAAACTTGGATGAATCAACAATGATATAGACCATTCATACCTTAGAGCTGTATTTTGTAATCTTCATTGATAGAAGTATAAGCTTTGTGGTGAATTGCTTTACTGTAGTATATAAACCTTATGTTGGTTAATGAGTGAATGCATATGGTTAAAGTTATGCCTGACTATGTTATCTCTGGTACACTTGCAGCATGCCTTGTCCTTTTGGGATGGCGGTAATGCCCCGATTATTGGATTTATAAGTTGTAATTGAGGGAATCAGAATAATGATTGTAAATAGCGAAACATGCTTAATTAGGAGCCGTTGTAGATTTGGTATCAGAGCTAATGTTTTAAGGGCCACTATGAGCTATCAAGTATTTATGAGTTAGCTATTAAGGTGTGTATGAGTTATATTAGACCAGTTAAATAAGCTATTGACTATAAGTTCATATGTATGGGCATAAATGGAGGAACCATTTCCATTTGCGTGATTCAATCATTTGGTAATATTCTCAGATTCGAACATTAGCAAAGTGAAGTGTGGAACCATTTGGGTGACCTGTTAGTAAGGCATACTCTCATTTTATCTGGGAGTTGTATTATATGTTTCATTTCTCTCATTTGTTTAAATTTTTGCAATCGTGCACTTCAGGTGTATGACCCGTTGAGTTATGAACTTCGGTGTGTGGCCATTGAGCTATTGAAGTGTTTCCCTTCATTTCATATATCTATTGTAAAGCTTTAAGCCGAGTTTTAGTTATATTTTACGTGGAACTCTGTCTGTTTTGCCCTAGGATTTGAGAGTTCTATTAAGGTGTATTAATATATCTGATCTTGAGTATAGCGACGGTTGAAGCCTAATGTGAGATGTCATTTGCAACTTCTTAAGGGATTAATATAGTGTCAAATTAGATGTAAACTTTTAGATGAGGAAATACCTTGTGGGAAAATATCTTTGAGGTGAACCAGTATTAAATGAACATTACAATGAGTGCTTATATCTCAAGATAATAGTTAGTAGCTTATGGTATGCTACTTAGCATTATATGGGTGGTACGAGTAAAATTAAGCTGTCGTGTATAGGAATTATCTGGTTTTGACACTAAGACCTTACATCAGCAATGCTCCTATTACTTTTTGTTATTGACTTATTTCTGCCCTAATTACCTTGAATTGTTACAAAGGCATCATTTCTTGGCTACCAACACTCTCCTGGTTTGTAATGGAGTGATTATGAAAAAAAATCTCGTATGTGGTCTATTGGGAGTCCTTTAAACACATCCGAGCAACCTTTCTTATAGGTAATTCAAACCCCAACAATTATAATTGTTTAATTCCCTATTTCCATAGTGGAGCCTATAATAACCCTCAGTGTGCGTTACTATGTGATTTGCAGTTCTTCCTAAGCATATTTGACCAATTCTACTTACAGTTCAGTCATCACTATGTTCATATTTTTATTGTCACCTACTTTAACTCCTTGCTTCTATTTGGACACTATTCATTTACTGCTTACAAAGCCTTTGGTCGCCTCAGACCTAGTGATTGAATGCCCTTTCAACAATTAAATGGATCCATATTGTTCGTGTCCCTATAGCACCGTAACGTCATGTTGGCATACTACTTTATGGTCGTGACTGCATGTCATTACTCAAGTTATTTTGATAATCCTTTCTTTACTAGTACAACCTATCTCATTAATGATAAACAACGACTTGTGCTTGTTGTAAATTTTTCGCAAGCGTACGGATTATCGTTGTAAGGCTTACGGGTATCATCCTCAGGAATGGGTTGTGAGTGGTTACATTCATGCCAAATAGTAAGCGGTTACATTCAAGCAAAAAATCGTAAAATAAGGCACTACTTTGGACATAAGAAAATTAAAGGTTAGTCTAGCATATTTGACTACCCTCAATTCAGTGGCCAGTTAAATCAAATTGCACATTTCCACACCTATTCCATCCAATCTCGTACGGCAGCAGAAGAATGGAGCATAAACCAGTTCTTGCTGTCCTCGCTCAATTGAATTCAACACAACCATAAAAACCCGGAATTCAAGAAACCAACTCGAGACTTCAATTGCCCATTCGAACTAGCAAACTGAGCAGAACATGTTAACAAACTGAACAAAATAATGGGGGACAGGGAGATATATGACCAACCAAAATTGATGAAACAACACATAAGAATAATGCTTTCACTCCTAACTTAACAAACCGAGCTCCAAATACACGAGAATTGCAGGTTGCAAATCGAAATCAAAACCAGAGCAGACAAACCGAACTAAAACTCTAAAACCCAAAGTAGTAAAACTGAAATTGAAGCAGCCTAAAATCCTAAATTAAACCTCAAAACAAACTTAAACTAAACCTGAATCTGAAACAAAATGGAGAACAATTGAAAGGGGAAAAGAGAAAAAATGCTGAACCTTTCTTTTCGCCTCTTTGCCGGCTTCGACCCGCGTTTTGAAGGTTCTAAACCACGCTGCCTTGCAGCTCCTCGATTGTCCTATTAATCCCGAATTAAACCTCCACTTTCTCATTTGAAACCGTCAATTAAGGTAATGAATGCTGGAGGAGACAGAATGACGGCATAGCCGTGTGGAGAAACTGTAGAGTCACGCCCCAATCTAGCAGTTTGGGTCATGGGTATTAGGGGAAACGAAAAGGAGGCGCTAGTGGTTACTGCCTGGTAATGATGATGTCAGAGTTGCAACTGAGGGAGGGCCATGGCGGCGAGGGAACCGAGAGGAAGAAGAAGAGAAGATGAGCAGAGTGGGATTTCGGG
>NCQV01136502.1:0-12647 GCA_002740545.1 Lophocereus schottii | reverse complement strand
GCTTTTCTATATGCGAGCAAAGGATGTGATGTCTCTATGTGTCAAGTTGAACTCAGTTCTACATAAAAAAAAAAGAATCTGCCTACTTTATTAAATATTTGGGGAGAAATGGTCATTTTTGGAGGTGATTTCAGTTAAATACTTCCTGTTGTTACATAGAGTAGTAGAACATATATCATTGCATCTTCAATATCAAGGGCAATCCTGTGGTCTTACTGCAATATTCAACATCTTAGAACCAACATGCGCCTTATGCATTCAAATTTAAGTGACCATGAACATAAGCGGTATAATATATATTAACTTTTTTTCATTGATTATTCTATCATCTTTCCTAAATTATAATATTAACTATGTCTACAATGACTATCGGTTCATTACTTGCATAGTATATGTCATGAAATGTCTATTTTAATATGCACCGTGCATAGCACGGGTTCAGACTAGTAATATGAAAAATAAAAGTACAGTTCATAAATTGGTAGAGTAATATCTTGTTCTATTCATTAGAGTGCGTTTTGCTACGTTTGCTAGGATGTGCCAAAAAAAAAAAAGAAGTCGCAAACTGAACTAAAACAACAACAACAACAACTCTCAGTATGGGTCCTGCATTCGCAGGGTCTGGGGAGATCTAGATGTAGGCAGTTTTTCCTCAACCGACATCTCTACCTGTAGAGAAGTTGATTTCAAGCGATCCACAAAACAAGAATTTTGTGAAAACATTTGTAAAAGAAGGGTTAAAGAGCTCTTCAGAAGCAAGTACTACCTGCAAACAATACAACAAATGCAAACCCGTAACAAAACCTATCCTACTACAACCGAAAGATACTACGCCGACAATGCTCCTCGATCTACGACCTTAATCCTATCCCACCAGAGTCTTCTATCCTGAGTCATGTCCTTCGAACCGAACTAAAAAATTAAAAAAAATCAAACAAATTTTCAAAAGAAAGATGATTCGGTTAACCGAACTGAAATTTTTTGATTTTTGGTTAGGTTATGGTTTCGACGGTTTGAAAATTTGGTTAAACGCCCAGTTAACCGAACCGAAATTAATGTTTGTCAAAAAAAATTAAACATAAAAAATGAAAATTAATTTTATGTAAGAAAGTGACTTTGTAATTACTTGTGAATGGTAACTGAAATTTACTTTTGATCATTAAACATAAAAAATGAAAAAATTAGGTAAAAAAGTACACTTTTTCATTAATTTTGAACGATTAATCGATAACTGAACTGAAAAACTAGTTAGCCGACTTTTTCAGTTCGGCTATGATTCAAATTTTCGATGAACCAAACTTTTCAGTTAACCGAAAATCGGTTAATCAAAATTTTTAGTTCGCTTATGGTTCGAAATTTTTTTGAACCCAAAAACCGATTAACTGATTTTGGATTAAGCAAAACTCCAATTAACCGATTTTACAAACCCGTAACCTCTGTACAACATATAAGCTTATAAATGCGAGATGGTGAAATTCAAAATTTCGTGTTCTACATTTTTTTTTTTTCATAAAGAAGTATGAAATACCACAATAATGACAAATTGTGGTAATCAACATATAACATGCTTCTGAAAGTGTTCACTTCCATAGATCTCGTGACACTTTATTTTCACCTATAGCTACTATCATCATGTATATAATATAAAATTGAATTGGTTGAATAGATTGACGGTATTTTTTATAAGTGTTGAGTTTCTATTAGTTCTTTATGAATATTCTTTATTTAATTAATTTAATCGTCCTTGATTTTATTACCCAGATTCTAATATCAATATTAAACGATTGTTTCTTTATCCAATTGTTGTAACAGTTATGAATTTAAAATAAATAAAGATTATAAGGCCATGTTCTTTTCATTGGTAAATACTAACTTACCAATTTCAACCAATTTCAACCAACTTCAAACTACTTCATCAACTTCAGTAAAGAAAATATTCATTTCAACCAACTTCAACTTATTTCAATCTACGTTAACTAATTTCAACCTACTTCCCACTGTTTTAACCAAATTCTACCCATCATACCAAAAAAAAAGTAATTCACTTAATCTACTTCAACCTACTTCTGCCATTATCAACCAACTTCATCTATTTACCAATCTATATTTTCCAACGAAAATAACATGCCCTAAATATAGAATGTAGTTTTAATTATGATAATGGAGACACCTATAATTTATCCAAATTTGACGAGACACTATCCCACCTCACTAGGCCAAATTGCATTAACCATGTGCGAAGAATTAAAAAAAAATATGTTTCCTTTGTTAAGATGAAGTATAAAGAGAAAGAGAATAAAATTTATATTGAATTTTTTTTGCTAAAAAAAGAGGGAAGAGATAGCGTATAAGTTAGTGTCAACCGGTACACATATTCAACAATTGTATTTGTAATTTTGAAGTATGTAAATACATTTATCATGCATAATTTGATGTTCCTTATATCTTCTATTTTCTTTTTTCAGTAAGCGGATCTTTAAATAATAATATTTATTTTACATATATAATAGGATCATTTGACACTTATGTTTAATTATGAGGTTTATTTTACAAATATATCCGTAAGAATGCTAACTAAAGTGTAACATTCAGGAATTGAGATCCAACCTTACCTTCTTTTCAAAATGATCCTATATGTGTCTCCTTAACAACTGAATACAAATTGATACATTGTTATATATATTAAATTACATGTAATCTTTAGATGATAAAACTTCCCATTTTGAATTCCCTATTATATACTAAATGTATTTATATGCTTTAAAGTTATATATATAATTACCATTTATACAATGTTTGACGCTAACCTCTTCACCCTTTTTTTCCCTCTTTTTGTTATGTTTTTCTAAAACCATTCAATATAATAAGTGTTCTCTTATCATACTAAAAATAATGTCGCACTCAAAATATAATTGTCAATATAAATAATATGTCCAAATTGAAATAATCTATGTATATTTTAGTACCAGTTAGTTTAAAATATTAATGCTTCTAATTAGAATTAATGAAAAGACTACAAATTTTTTAAAAAATTATAAAATCATAAAATTTCAATGGACAACGCACATGATACGCATTAATTTGTAGTTAAAATATGACAATAGCAAATTAGCATGACAGATAATACTCTGCATTGAACTCGTCATTTGCAATCTTGGGAGTTGGATTAACAATTTAATGGGGCATCAAATGCGAAGAGTTTATGATGATCTTGGCAACGGTGCACAAAATTGTGGTGATGGGGATGACGTGACTCCTCTTCGTTAATTTAAAGGGTAAAAAATCCACGAGCATTCCATTTGTAATACACATATATTATAAAATAGCACCAAATCCTGCTCCTCCAAATTGGCAATCCCAATGGATTATAATTTATACATTTATACTCAGCCTCGCCAATAAAATAGAATAAAATAAAATAAAATAGTGATGCCATGATTCTATTGTGATCCAGTGTCACTCTCACTGGTCTCCAGGCAGACGGTGAGTGCAGCTTGGTTAATCGGTGGACTATTTTAAAATCTCCTTCTGCTTTGGGTAAGATCTTTCATTTTATGATTTATTTTTTTCGTGCGTTCCTTTTATTATTTATTATTAATCAATTTTTTTTAAAGGTATATGTAACATCTCGAGTATGGCTTTAAAGAATTTGAAGTCACTACTTACGTCATCAAATATGCACCTTCTTTTCGGGAATTCTATTTTTAAGAACTACATAGCTAAGCGTACTTGTGGTGGAAAAATCTTATGATGGGTGATCTACTGGGACGTTTCTCAGGCAGTGTGTGAGTTAGGACGAAACACGTTGTAACGGATTGCGGTGATTTTGTGGGGTCAGTCGACGATGTTTGAAACCGTTCCTGATAACTGTCTACAGCCTATGAGGGGTTGGGGCATTACAGGATGTCAACTTTTAGCATTTTCACCAAGTTGACCTATTTTTATGGAATTACTAAATTTGGAAAATAATGGTTGCTGCTTGCTTTTAAAAATTGTTATAAGCTGGAATGTACTCATGAATACATGCATACGGAAGTAAAATTATATACCATGCACGCACGCACAAAAATGATTTTCTTGTAATTGTATCTAAAGGTTATAAGACAATACCAATAATTTTAAATTTATTTGCTTAAAAATAAAATAACACAAAAACGTTTCATGAAGGTGTTCATTTGTGTGCACTTTAACAGGTACTTAGTTAATAAGATTTTTTCATATTATTAACTCGTCCTATTCACCTAGAGCCAGTCACTTTTAACGGACACATATAGTTAAAATAAACTGTTACATGATCCGTGACACAAACTTTTAGAAGATCTTTTGATGTATAAGAACCCTAGCATCATCCGTATTTTATGTTTCGTATTTGATGTTTGTTTAATTTTTACAGCAATGTGTATCTGCAAAGCATCATCAATATACATACGCATTGAATTGATCTCCGTCCAGTCTCCGCCCCACCCAGAAAAAAAAAAAAGAAAAGAAAAAAAGGCAGCAGCGTTGACGTGTGAAAATGGAAATGAATATAAATGGGGGACAGCATTTGCGTTGGAGACACATACATGCTCCAGCAAATTAAGGAGAGAGAGGAAGAAGCAAGTGAGGGGATCATACATTCATACATATATATATATATATGCTGTGTTTCTCGGTTAGTCCCAGCAAATTTCCACTCTTTTTTTTTTTTGTGGTTGGGTTCATCATTTAGTGCAGTGTATGTGATGTAGGTTAAGATCAGCTGCTACTGATTTGGTTCTCAATCCAAGATTAAAGATCGGTGGACGTACGATTGGTAGGATCGATACGAGACGCTTAGCAGACTTGGATTATACATTTCGTTCGACGGAAATCATGTCATCGGCGACTCTAAATTCATGGTTCGCTGAACTGGTAATCAAATTACACTCCTTAATTCTTTGCTTAATTGAGCCATGAATTAATGACCGACTTTAATTCTACCTAATTAATACTAATAATTAAAAAGAAATCTTCCTTTTATAGCGATAAATTTGTTGGTTTTCTCCCTCTTCTCCAACCGCTAGCTAAGGCCATTAATGTATAATACGGTTGCCACATTCGGACACCTTCAAATCATGGCTTCAAGCCACTTAAACTTGTCATGTGAGTGCTGTCTCTCCAAATGTAGGAGTTTCCTAGCTTATTACATGTGTAATTAATGCATTAATATATACAATCTGGACTAGTTGGTTTGAGTTCCCATACATTGGGAATGCAAATATTGACCTCTTCCTCCAACAGCGGCATCAGCTCCTCCATATTTCTTGGCTCTGTCAATATCAATACTAGACTCCTTAAGAGAGCGTTGGTTGTTAGGTTTTTTATTGGCTTTTTGAACAGAATGATTTTTTGAGGAGTTTTGGTTGTTTTAATCTGGTTAAAATAGTTACTCTGACCTTTGGCAAATAGTTTTTTGTAATAGTTATTTTAACTTAAAAACTCCACTCACAAAAGGTTAAGATACGTGTTTTTTTTTTGTAAATAACTGTTTGTATAAATGACAAGAATGCACAATACTTTATTAAAATTACAAAGCATGCTATTAGTAAAATAAAAAACACAAAAATCCTATTCAAGAGTTTAAGGAATGTCAACCGTTCATGAAGATATTGCCACAAGTTTTGTGGGGGCTAAATTATAGTTGAATGTAATATCCACGTTTGGTACTTACGTTTTACATTATTTGATTAGCATCACCCTCCTCCCATTTGTCTCGACTTGAGCTTTGGATTGATGCAAGTCAGTAGTGATATTTGATATTATGTTTTCTTTGAATAGAATCTAATGAAGATCAAATCATTTGAAATTCATATAAGTTTTAATTTGTAAAAAAGAAAGAAAAAGATCTTGAAAAGATTAAAATAGATAAATAATTCATATAAATTTCAATTCACAACAAAAAAGAAATTCTCAAATGAATAATAAAATAAGGTTGTAAGGTGTAGGCATCACATGAATACTTATAAATTGAAAAAGAATAAGATAAATAATGAATGAAAAATATGTAGAATGAGTACGAAAATAAGGTTCCAAGCATTAAATCAATCTTTCCATATGACATAAAGTTAGTTCCTTTATGAAAAGAAATAAAATG
This sequence comes from Lophocereus schottii, assembly GCA_002740545.1. Taxonomy (NCBI): domain Eukaryota; kingdom Viridiplantae; phylum Streptophyta; class Magnoliopsida; order Caryophyllales; family Cactaceae; genus Lophocereus; species Lophocereus schottii. The sequence goes on along the minus strand of NCQV01136502.1, from coordinate 6,532 downwards.
GCTAATAAATAAAAAATTATGTTCAACTAAAAGGTAATGTAGAGAAAGGACATAAATGAAACTTTAATAAATAATCTTTTCAGAAACAACTAATTTTACCAAATACTTTTTTCTAAGAATAGTTGATTTGAATATCTAACACAAACAAACCAATTCAAACAACTAGCAACTAATAGTTAATATAACCGGCTAGTTAGCTGCTCGCCAAATAGGGCCTAAATAATAATTAGGTTTCGTATTAATTTAGCTCCTCTAATACTTATCAATGAATATCTAGCAATAACTTTATTCCCACAAGCACAAATGATGAATGTCTAGAAGCTTAATAGATACTCTATACAAATCGCATGATGATTCAACCATATATTAAATTAATTAAATAAACATCATATCAAAATCTGAGTCTAAAAAGTAATTTCCACAATCCAATGTGCTTGCCTTTTGCCTTTTGTAATTCGTTGGATTCTTTTGTGGCTCGTTGAATCGTTTTGGATATCACTTGTTCTTCATCGGAGCTATGTAGAATTAACAAAACAATTTGGGGGGTCTGTCTGTGCACCCGTTAGGAGGATATGGAGGACCCCTTGGCGTTGCAGGAATTCATAGGGGATTGTTTGGTTGACTATACACCTGAAGACGTAATGGACGATCTCGAGGAGTTGGATTACTCTCCCTCCTCTGGCTCCGACTGCAACTCATCAACTGCAGTGGCCGAGATGCCAAGCAATAACAGTACTAGTAGTAGTAATAGCAGTGGCAAACGCCAGAAGCTCGACGATTATCCACGTAGCCATGGCACCGTCTCCCAGGAGAACAATGATGGTAATAATGACAGCAATGAGAACACCACAGAAAAGTCTTGGACCCAAACAGAGTCCACCACGGGTCCAGGTCAGGGTCCGGTTCTGGGTGTGGAAAGTTCAAACAAACATCGAGGGGGAACAACACCAGCAAAGAAGCCAAGGAGATTGCCGGAACAATGCCACAATCACATCATAGCCGAGCGGCAACGACGTCAAACCCTTAGCGAACGCTTCATTGCTTTGTCCGCTCTCATTCCGGGCCTCAAAAAGGTATTCTCTTGTATCCCCGAATTTACTTTAAAACTACGTTTTTTTTTTGTTTTTTTTTTCACAATACTGAGTGCAGATTCCTTCTCTTGTACCTTCTCCTCGCACATAGTAATAACTAGTGTTAGACCCATGTTTCGCATGGATTGCTATACTTTTTTTGTTGAATAAATCTCCATGTGATAAATCAACATATTTATAATAAATGTATTGTTGGGCAAAACTCTTGCTCATGTCTTCCAAAATAAATTAATATCTTGATAAATATAGTCTAGAAGTCTAATTCTTTTTGTTAATAACTAAAGTATACACAGTTAAACCCATAGTATTGTTCAATTTAATTTACGAAAAAAGATAATTTTAATTGAACTTATTTGTAATTGATTATTTAAAATATTTAATGAATCCATTTTTTGTTTAATTGTAAATGTACCAATCCCATCGATTTATACTAAGTCTTGAAATACTATTTGTATTCATTCTAATTATTCTTGAATTACTACATATTTATTAAGTGACATCTCCTTTGTTATCGTTATTAATCAGAGTATCATTCATTAAATAATTAAAATATTGCTAAGTTACAAAGTTTCATTAAAAAAATGGATCCATGCATGCATAATAAGTTAAAAGAAGAAGCCTCAATTACAAAGATCCATTACATACAAAAGTTTGATCTAGAAAATTCAAAATCATCAATTAATATCATCAAAATGTTAGGGAGAATCAAAAAGTTCGTAGTCATTATGCACATTCTTAATTAATATTAGGATTATGACTAAAACTAAAACCTTTTCTTTGGCGATTTAAAATGTTTGTAAATATATATTATGAACTATAATAAAATAGTTATTTTCAATCCTATTTCTAAAAAATGGTATTTATATATTCTTGACACCATGATTTTATCATTTTTATTTTTATGATATTAAGATTATGAATGCAAGATTTGTGTAAAGTTCTAAAAAGATCTCAGTGCTAAAAAAAAAAGGGAAAGAGAAACTAAACTTGTCGTCTTAATTAATAACTTTTCCAATACCTCAACAACCACCTACTTATTTTTTATGTATCCCCATGATAATAATACTAAATCGATAAATTATCCAACATTCAAAACATAATAAGAGTAATAAATTCATTTGAAAAAATAATATAAGTATAAAATATAAAATAAAAATATTTTATGAAAACAACCTTCCTTCACAAATTATGAAAGGTAATTACTGGATGTTAGCATCAACTTGGCTTATTACTCTTAAAGCATATTTTCGTAAGGCTTTGTTTTCATAAGGCTTTGTTTTTATGCAGGAAGAAAAGTTGAAATATTGGAACTAATCCATACAAAATAGGTCAAAAGAAGAAGCCACAGTTACAAATATTGATAGTTACAAAATTTTGATTAAAAAAATTAAAGTGTCATCAATCAATATCTTCATAATGTTAAAAAGAATCAAAGAGCTAATAGTTATTTTATGCATTCTCGAAAACACTGAGACCAAAATTTAAACCATTTTATAAGGTGAACTAAATATTTGTAAATATATATTAATGAAACTATGATAAAATAATTAATTGAAATCATAATTTTTAAAAATAATATTCTTGACCCACGATTTTACCATTTTCTATATTTATTTATAATATCAAGATTATGAATATAGAATGTTTACATGTTCTAAGAAGATACCAATTCTTATTTTAAAAAAAAAGAAAACTCAAAACACAAAATTGGACTTATAATTTTAAGCACTTTTCAAATACAAAATTAAACCTATAAATTGAATGCCTACATTAATTTGATTCAATTACTTTTGCTAATAAGTCTTAATTAATGCCTTAATTAATATTTTAAAAAAAGAAAAAATATTGATATTCAATGAGCGATTGCCAAGTGTCTAAATATATTATGAGCACTCAATTTTAAGTGTAGTTAGATAGATTAATATGCATGTTTTGCAATTGTTATTGTAGATGGATAAAACATCTGTGCTAGGGGAGGCGATAAACCACATGAAACAACTGAAAGAGAGATTGAAGATATTGGAGGAAGAAAATGCGAAAAGGGCGGTTGAATCAGTGGTAGTGGTGAAAAGATCCCAAGTGGTAGTAGAAAATGAGAACAATTGCTCGAATTCAAATTCCAACTTGGACAATGGAAGTGACACTATAAACACTGGCACCGCTTATCACAACAAGCAACTCCCAGAGATCGAGGCTCGATTTGCAAACAAGGGCGTGCTTGTGAGGATCCACTGCCAAATGCAGAAGGGTGTTTTTGTCAAACTCATGACTGAGATTGAAAGGTTGCATCTCTCAGTCACCAGCACCCATGCTACGCCCTTCAATGGTACAACTGTCGATATTACCATTATGGCTCAGGTATTAATCTTCAAAAGCCTATATCATACTTCTATGAGTACATACTCGATCATAAAAGTCAGGCTAGCACTTATATATCAAAAGTGTCTGTATGACAAATACACGTGGAAAAACATATAAACAATACAAGTAAAAATACACACTTCTAAGTGTATGTATGTTATACATCATCTTTATTAATTAATCTCTCAACCCGCCTTCATCTATAAATGATGCTCATTTATGTTACAATAATCTTGATTAATTTAATTATTTATGTTACTTCTTGTGCGTAGATGGAGATGGAATTTGATATGGCGCCACAAGATGTTGTCAAAGTTCTGCGTTTGGTGTTTGAGTAGTTTGAGTTTGATCCCTTAGTACGTGAATCAATGGGGCTTACATCGATCGCCTTGCCGTCGGAGAAGCTAACGTTGTTGTTCTAACCTGGTTAGTTGCAAACTTGCCATTCCACTCAAGCTCTTTTTTCTTGTTCTTTTTTTTCCTTCTTCTGTTTCATTGTTAGGTGGGGAGAAAATAAATAAAAGGCAAGTTGTTCCAGACACAGAGATTGCATTTTGTGGTCAGATACGTCTGAAAGTGACTTGCTTGCCCCTTTACGTGTGTACATGTACAATGATATTGTTCAGGTGGAAATGCTTGTGAGTGTGAAATTGCAAAATTGCCACACTACTCCTCCCATTTTAAAGAAATTTATGTATCAAAGCATGCAATTTAAATCTATAATGAGAAATTAATTACTACCGAAAAAAAATCTCTACTTTAGTGGTTAAAATTGAGATGTTATTTTTAATCAAAGGTCCCAAAGGTCAAAAATAGAAGCTTACATAAAGGCCGTGTTCTATTTCGCGTTTTTTAGGATTTAGCTAAAAGTTTACATTTTCTTACAGCTTCTTACATCTCCTTACAACTCCTTACATCCTCAACATAATTCTTACATCTCCTTACATCTCCGAATATCCTCTTACATCGGATATATTTTTTATAACATTAATTTATTTTAGTTACAGAAATATGTATAGTTTTCTAATGATACTACCAATATACAAAATTTATAAATATCTTATGAACACAGCATTTATTTAAACATAAAAACATAATATAACGACGTAAATTATATTTGAGTTTCGACATGTAATATATATTATTATAGATGATCACACATTTATTTATATTTAAAATTATTTACTTAAAATAGAAATTTATTTGAAGAGTTGTATTTAATTTTGTCAAAAAAGTTTTTTTTTTTGTTATACTTTACTTATTTGATCAAACTAATATTCATATAAAATTCTTGAACTAAACTTTTATTCATCAAATTTATGGGGATAAATATATTTTATTGTTGTGTAATTAACTTAATTAATTGTTTATTTTTAATAAGTATATTATTTTAATATTATTATTTCTCATCCAGAACGTTCATTGTAAAACAAATTACATTATACAACTCTTTAACAATTCAACAACTCCTTATATTCATCCTTACAACTTCTTACCTTTTCTTACATCTATTTATTTATCTAAAATGTAAAATAAAATAGATCAATGGAGACATGTAAGTAATCATAGGCAATTAATTAATCACAACTGTCACGGAACTTTGAATTGACATTTACTGGCAACACCTCCTACAGGTACAAGAAATTATCAAGGCAGGCCATCCAACCAATGAAAACACCTTTGTTGTTTCTTGTTCGATTTGACCTAAGTGAAGAAATTTTCGCCACATGATGGAGTGAGTACATTAGGTGGCTGGGCTTTCATGAGCCGCAGTATCAGACAAACCCCCACAGATAATAGAATTGGGCTGTTGAGTTGGGTCACTGTTAAAGCTTTGCCTACTTACCTGCTTTGCACCGTTTGCCTTCTATATGGAACACAGTTTAGTTACAATAAGATGAGTACCCAGTATATAAAACCTACCGTAAATATCAGTTACTTTAATCAGTAAAGTCTTTAAAAATTTAGTGTTGAAGGATTAAGTTTGAATCCTAAATCTATGTCCACCTTTACACCCAAAAACTATATTTAACCTACACAACTAATTTAAAAAACAGGCTGCATAACACCAATAGATTATCATGATATATATGAGTGATCTAAGTTAACGATAAGCAAGTAAAATTCGCCTTTGGAGGATTTTCGCCTTTGGAGGAATCAAATTTAACCTATTGATGTACCCAAAAGGGTCAAACATTCAAAGGTTGACCGATATCAAGTCAAATCTCTTTTTGGAGAATTTTTCACCTTTGGAGAATTTTCGCCTTGAGGAAGTCCACCTTACAGAATTTAAGATCAACCCATTGATGTACCCAAATAGGTGAGACATTCAAGGTCGATCGATAGTCAAGTCAATTTTATCTTGAAAGAGAATCTACAAGAGCAAGTGATTCAGAAAATATTAATTAGTGATATACATCTTGTTGTAAATCATAACAATAAGTACTTTCTTCAATTAAGAAAGTTGAAATGTTGCCACCAACTTGAAATACAAACCTGCACATAAAGAAGGGGGCCAAAAAAAAGCGAAAAATAAAATAGAAAGGCAAACAAAAAAACAAAAAGGAGGAAGAAGAATCCAATTCTTTTCCTTGGACGGAGCGACCAATTGACAACAAAGTTTCTTCAAGGCGTTCTTCTGATGGTTGGATTGCAAGCAGTTGATCCAGTTTCAATCGGATGCTTTGAAATGACAGCTGCCTGTTGAGCAGTTGATCCAGTTTAAATCGATACTTTGAAATGGCAGCTGCCTATTGCAACACGTAAATGCGAACAGCGTGAAGTTTGGATTAATCTTGGCTCCATTCCATTGTGCGACCAAGGAATGAATTCATTGAAAAAAAAAGAAAAAAAAAAATTTTTTACCTATCACATTCGCTTCAATTTGCGATCAAGGGCTCCTGGCATGCTGTTTTGTGGGTCTTGAGGAATCAACCTCTCTATGGATAGGAATACCGGTAGTGGTAAGGTTGCCTACAGATGGATCTTCCCAAACCCCGCGAAAGTAGGACCCACACTGGGAGTTGTTGTTGTTGTTGTATTAGATTAAAGACTATTGAAGACTGTGAATATTTATAAGA
>NCQV01136492.1:7295-41205 GCA_002740545.1 Lophocereus schottii | reverse complement strand
TTGGTGGCCACTTCCCTTAAGGGTTACTCTTTCTCCATCAGGGGTCGAGAAGGTCTCCAACTTCCTTTCACAATCAATGGTCACTTTTTTCTTTGTTAACCAATCCATCCAGAATAACATCCCAAACTTGTATATTTAGCTACACTAGATCTACAGGGAGGACTCTACCTTCTAATTTAATAGCACCGTTTATGAAAACAACATCAGTTTAATACATAGATCCTAAGGGAGTGGTTACATATAGTTACACATCCATCTCGCCCCAGTATAACTTGCTTTACCTTTCCTCGGTCCTGCTTAGGGTCGAATTTCCTGAACCTCTTATTCTCTTGTGCGCGAGATCCTTCCGGGCTAAATCTTCTTTTGGCTAAGCTCATTTGTCGGCTTTTAGCCTCCGTTTCTTCTATGACCTGGGCTATTTTCACTGCCCTTTGATGCATCTCTTGAAAGCTGGTAAAGACATGTCCAGGTATCATTCGTTTAATTGGTCCTTTTAGGCGTTGTTCAAAATGGTCCATTCTTATTTCCTCTATGGCAACCTGATTAGGTGCAAAGCGACGAAGCTCATTAAACTTCACCGTATATTCCATTATGCTCGTTTGCCCTTGTTTCAGGCGTTAAAACTCTTGTTCTTTAGCCCTTTTCATGTCTCAAGGACAGTATTAGGCATCCATCAAAGTTTTTAGATGTCCCCAAGTCAAAGCTGGTTCACCAGCTTGGGGTTTGACAGTCCCCCACCAGAATTTAGCCTCTTTTTCAGACTGATGGGTCGCTAGATGCACTTTGAAGCCTTCGAGACAGTCCATTACCTTGAATTGGCATATCATTTCCTCATATGCAAGAGGGTCAGTCCCACCACTAAACTTAGGTAGTTTCAGCGTATTGAACTGGCATATCATTTCCAAGGTGGTTGGTTTCGCCACCGATTCCCTTCAAGGAGGCATTGGGTACACAACTGTTTATGTAAAGTTGTTTAGTTTTATACATGAAAATAAATTTGTTAAAGGCATTTAAAAGCGTAGTACGATATTAAATAGAATTCATAGTTTATAGGTATTGGCGTGATCCTATTCCAGGTCACACAAACACTCCTGTTTCCTTACTAAAAGCATACATTCACGTTTTACGAAAGATTAGGGAAACACCCTTACTCATTCATTTGAAGGGTACACCTAACTTGGAAGTTATCTACAAGCTTCCGATGCACTAATGCTTAGGGGAAAAAGGAAACCAAGATGGTACACTAGTTATGACTTATTTAGATACAATACATACATGAGCAAACCTTGGGTTACACTCAATTCTATTCATCATATGAGGAATCTTCTTTAGGAGGGCCATCCACCATTGGCTCATTCGAGCCTTCAAACTCATCCAGGGCTAGTAGGTTTCACAATCTGAAAGTCGAGGAGTATTCCACATCGGGCTCCCCATCCACTAGCTCCCTCATTCTCAACATTGTGGCCTACCAGCCACGGGGATATTATGCACCAAAAGAATCTATCCAACGTATACACATCATAGTCACTCACTTGTATCAATCTGCCTAAGGGTTTCCTGTAAACAGAAGCCTCATCTGGTGGTGTTCGACTTGATTTCTGTCAACTACTGTGGTTGAAAGGTGTTGTCTTGCAGTGGGAGTAGTTAAGGCCATATTGACTAGCTGACTGGCAGCATTACTCCTTTCCAAGGGGGTGTCTCCTAAGAAATCCACTTGTTCTTTTGCCAATATTAGGAAATCTACCAATCCTCTGAAGGCGAACAGGGTATAAGCCCCCATGTATACGGTAAATTGGGGGAGGGCCAAAGTAACTTCACTCCATCTTCCTGTGACAGGCATCTCTTGGATGAATTTAATGGTCCAATGGTTCTGGGTGACCTGCAAGGGTCTCCACTGGTTGCTTCTCACCACGGCTTCCCAAAAGATAACTGTGTTCTAAGTAGCCAGCCAGAACGAAAGGTATATAAAATCGATGATTTTAAGCACCATCCTACATCACCATACTGGGTTAGAAATAAAACTAACAACCACGTGTTTGCATGGGCGTCCTAAACCATATTTCTAGTTTGTGCACACGAATAATTAATGCAAGCATATACTAAGCTTATGTGAGCACTTTAAAGCATGTATTTCACACACCAAAACTCCTAATGTCGCATCTAAGCGCATATATAAACCTATGGCTTTGATACCACCCAATGTAACACCCCTCTACCCTCGAGAGGTGTCACACCACCAGGATATCCCAAGGGAGACCGCTAAGGCTATCATGGCTAGAGACTTCTTTAAGGATTCGACCTAACTTTAAGTTAGTTAGGGAATTCTGGAACAAAACTGTACGAGTCTTACCTATAATTGCAAGATTTATAAAATTCCATTGCAAACTTAAGGGGTACCTAGTAATATTACAACCAAATTCAAATGAAATTAGGAGTTTCCCCATGAGTCAAGCACTCGAGGTTAAGGCTTCTGCCATTAAATCCATTTGTTCAAATAATTTACACAAATCGAGACCCGACCCAGAGCCAACTACATGCTTGCTTTGAACATTTCTTTAATAAGAAAACAAGCAGCGTCATAAAACATAGGTTCACAAAAGAAACTTTCAGGTAACAATTGATAATCATATGTCGGTAGCATGCACAATCATTCAATCATCACCTAGGGAAAATGGGGAAAGGAAACGGAGTGAGCCACCACATGCTCAGTGAGTGTTCCTCAACTACTTAAAACAAAACTATTTGCAGGCAATATTACTTATAATAGTCATGTATCAAGCATTTATGTAATACTATTATCATATTAGGCTATGTGACACAACTTATAGGCCATTCCTTGGCTAATGTTCACTTATGAGAGATTCTTAAATTCAAGGGGCAACAAACATGCTAGGAGCTTTCTTACTCAAATCATGCACTTTTAAAATAGACATGCTCGACGTATTATAATAATAAGGCCACATACTAGTTGAAATCGCACTCAACTGCGCTAAGGATCTTTTTCAACAAGCATTCATACAAAGCTTCCTTTCTTTCTTTGAAAACACTTTTCATAACTTTTTGAGGTTCACATTCTTTAAAAGGAATTTTGTCTATATTGGTCCTTATAGGACCCTTATAAGCTTTACACATTTCATTCAATCGGGCATCTTAATGGCCCTTAAAAATTTTCCTTCTTTCTAAAATACGTAAAATGGCAAATGCCAACTACTTTTCTTTGCTTATTAGGAAGATACTTCTGGCATAAGATCGCTATAGGGTGCTAATTGGGTGAGATCCATTCTCAAACCCCATAGTGAGACCTAACGCTCACACTTAAGCTCTTACTCCCGGGACGGCTACATATGACATACTGGAGCATTACCCTCGTTAGGATCTTCTAGGGTTTCCTAGTACAAGGACTTATTTCCTACGCTGACATCATTCATTTCATATTCTCCAAAGCACATTATTTTAGCCAATTCAAAGCGTATGGCCATAACGACTAATAAGTTTGTTGTGTTTCACAGTGAAATCCTTTTTCATACATTATGCTCTCATTTTATTTTAAACTCCTTGGGGATTTCATCGTTCTAGCGAGTTCACTCCCAAAACTTTATTCGTAAGTTTAAAATAGGCCATCGATTACTACTAGTTATGGCTACTAATAGTCACAACCATTAAAACTTTTTTTCAAACACACGCTCTCTTTTACGAAGAAACTTAATGATATAGAGGGAAGGGGGTTTGCACGTAACACATTCAAGCACTTCATAATCAACTCAGCAGAATTAGCCACACATGGCCTCGCAATCCACACAATTGTGGTCAATCACGACCTAAGCTCCCTTCTCACACAACACCGACCACAAAGAACCTCAAACTCTTATTTGTTCAACCTCAAGCCATCCGACTGCCATCTCGATTTTCAATTCTATAACCGTAGCATATTATCATGAAAGCTTATAAAGAAATGTGTAATAGGGCTTATGTACATACTTGGGCAACCAACACCATCCAGCGGTGTGTTACCGTAAGCACATATACATATACATCTATATTGCCTTAACTTGAAATAATGCTTAACGAACCAAATTAAACTAATCAAGGCATGAAGCTTATTGCATTCATATTTCACAACTGAAGGTAAATATATCATGTTCATGTCGTTTTCAAGCATAGTTTTTACTAACTTAACAAGCATCGATCACATCCATGCATAGGTAATTGCTAGGCCACTTTTAAGCATAGATTAGCTAGCTTTACATGCATCGTCTTAAGGCACTCTAAGGTGGTTTCGAGGACCCGTCGACTTAGAGCACATATAAGTTGTTTCTAAGCTACTTATAAGCGTGGGTTAAGTAAACTAACTTATATCGATTTGAAGCATTATTAGGTTATTTCGAAGTTACTTTTGGAATGAATTAACTAAGCCTAACATGCATCGATTGGAAGCATTCATATATTATTTCGAAGCTACCATTCAAGCATAAATTAACCAATTAAACAAGCATTGATGCGAAGTGTTCATGTATTATTTCGAAGCTACTATTCAACCATAGCTTACAAATTCTCCTAAGCATATTCAGGCTTGTAATTATTTTAAGTCTGAGCACCTTAGGACATCCTAACATGCATAATGTGAATTGGATTTAATTCGTACAAGGCATGCATACGCAGGGACAGCAACGAGTCATTTTTGAGCAAAAATAGGTAGCCTATGTAGGTACAATTTGAGTATGAATTAAGCCAAACAGAAAATGCACAATCCTCCCTTCACGTTTTTAGTAAGCCTAGCTAATTTCAACTAACATGCAACATCAATCCGGGCTAGAAAAGTTTCCAATTATAGTAATAGTTTAGAAGAAGAACACTTACTTGAATCAGCCTAAATTCAACCAGAATTTACAGCAAACACATGCCCAATAGCTGAGACCAAACCCTAGCCCGAATGCCTTACTTGAACAGAAACCCTCGTTCCTGAATTGATGATGTTTGTGTGCAGTTTGGGTCGAATTCGACCCCTCAATTTATAGAGGAGGTTGATTCTAGTGAGAATGGCCGAATTCCGGCACGTGGGTGGCATTTCGAAGCCCCAAAATACGGCTGCCCGACTCTGTTTCGCGGTGAGCAGTGGATGAAAGGGTTGGTGGAGGTTGGCGGTGAGTGGGTCATGCTTGGGAGACCACCGTGGTCCCTCTCTCGTCGGTGATGCGTTGGTGGTGGAAGGGGATGGTGATGCTTCTGGTGTACACGTGGAGGAAGATGTGTGAGAGAGGGAGATGCAGAGGTTGGGGGTTGGGTCTGGGACCCGGATGGAGCCCCCCCTTTTTACTCTTCTTTTCTTTTTCCTTTTTTTTTGTTCAATTACTACACTAGCTAAGTTCTATTCCTAATTTTGTTATCGTTCAATCTAAGCTTGGGTTGGAACGTCCTAGAACTGGTGTCCTAATTAAATTTGGAAAATGACTAAATAAATCGAATAACGACTTCAAAAACTTAGGTTAGCATCGAATCAACTAAATAAATAACGGCAATAATAACAATAATAATAATGCTGTTCTTTTTAGTGAAATTAGTTGTTAAAAATGCACATAGATCACATATTGTCCTTGTTGAAAAATAATTCAAATGCAGCTTGGCAAACTTAGCAACTGAAATAGTTAGTTAGCAATAGAAAGAAAGTGCGACCCTTGCACCATCATTCATATATTTCAAATTTTCACCCCTTTTTTTGGATCTGGTGGATCGAATGTCCATCGGGTGTGGGTAAAATTGCCACTCATATTGAGACATAAGTCTTCCTTATCTTCTTTTCAAGTTTCTAAGATAAATGAAGCTTTCTTTCTTTTTTTCATGAAACAAAATTAATGTTCACCAAAGGGGTTGGTAAAGATGTTAGCCAACTACAAATAAGTGGGCTTCTACATGTTATCACCTTTTTCCATATGATCTTTGATAAAATGATGTCTTACTTCAACATGCTTGATACTACAGTGTTGCACAGTATTCTTGGTGATGTTAATGGTACTTTAATTTTCAGATCTTGTTAAAACTTTCTTGTAATCTAGTATAAGGTCCTTAAATTGTTGGCTTATCTATGAGATCTAGCATAGCATGTTCCAACAACAATGTATTAAATCTCAATAATGCATAGGCCACTGAATTTTTCTTCTTTAAAGATTGTGAAGGTAACAATTGTTTAAGGAATTGGCAACAACCTCAAGTACTCTTTCTTTCGCCCTTGTAACCTACCTAACCAACTTTAGAGTACCTACAAGTTCAAAGTGATCACCTCTTGGATATCATAGACCCATGTCCTTAGTTCCAACAAGATATTTAAATATTCTTTTTATAGCATTCAGGTGAGATTCCTTGGGGTTGTTCAGACTCTTGCACATAAGAAACACTAAATATAATGTCAGGATTGCTCATAGTTAAGAATAAAAAAGATCCAATGATGCTTTTATATACCTTTCTAGGGACTTGCATACCACTTGTGTCCATGTTAAACTTACAGTTCAAGACTATTGGAATTTGGACATGCTTTGAACTACTAAGGCCATATTTCCTCATAAGTTCCTTGAATGTATATCTCTTGGTTGATGAAGATGTCATCTTGGCATTACTTAATTTGTCATCCAAGTAAAAAGGTCAACTCTTCCATCATATTTATTTCAAATTCCTACTCATAAGCTTCGAAAAGTCTTTGCAGATGGATTGATGTATGCTGGATTCAGCAAGCCTGGCAAATGAACCAAACCTAACTCAGCATGGAAGATATGCCTTGATGTAAAGGAGTAACTCCACCAATCAAGATTGGAAATGGAGCTCACCACTGGCCTTCATAGAGCCTTGGCACCAGAACATCAAAAAAGAAGCTCACTCACTAAACACCACCTTATGCAGGATAAAGTTCAGAGAGACTTGAGAGGTTTTTGTTTGAACCTGCAAACAGGATTCTATTCATCAATAATTTTAGGCTTACAATGAAAAATAAGGATTATATGCTCAGCCTTACTTACACATTCAATGGCTAACACAGAATATGGTTAAGGACTAAAAATAGCAAAACAGTTTGAAAACAAAGAGCACAAAAATGGCAGCTATGCTTGATCTATCACACCTAAATACATTGCTAATCTCCATTACTAAGGTGTAAAGTTTTTGTAGCATCCAAGTACTATTAATAATGACCTTGGGGAGCCAGATGTGGCTATTAATCAAGTGATTAGCCTGGCAATTAGCAAAGTATAACACCGTGAAATCCATTGCATCAAAGGGTATTTCTAAGGTACTTGACCTGGATAAAGGCGTATGTTGAATGATCTGATGGTGCAGCTTAAGGACCTTTAATGATAAATATTTAGAAATATTTTGAAGCCCATAAACATGCCAAAATAAGATGCTAAGTTAGAGGCAAGTTAACCCCTTTGAAACTGCTGCTGCTGGATTAAAATGCTGCTACTGCTAAACTGTTATTCTCAGTGAAAGTCAAGTAACCTTTATCATTTAGTGGCTGATCATGAGCTAACAAATGTGCTATGTTATTGTCCAAAGGGGAGTGAAACCCCTTGACTCAGATTAACTCTCCCTTGACTGTTAGAGCTTTCAAAAGTGCACCGTACTACAACTGATCTTTATTAAACTAGACTGATCTAAGGGTACTGGTCAGCCTCAAAATGACTTCTGTTGCTTATGGGAAAACCTAGGATATCTAGAAAAGTAAGAATCTCACTAAGCAAGCCTCAAAATTGCATTGCTTTCCCTTACATAACTGATCAATTAGGTGATTAGTACGCAAGGTCATCCCATTCTTTGGTTGAGGGTCCTGAATTGAGCTCTGATCTGTATCATCCTCCCCTCCTTTGAAAGGATTTACCCTTAAAGCCCCATAGTCAATGTCATCCTCTATATAGGGAGTTAAATCACCTATATTAAAGGTGGCTGAAACAATTATATCTCAAGGGAGTTCTAACTTGCATGCATTGGCTCCCACCTTGGATAACACCTTAAAAGGACCATCTCCTCTGTCCATCAGCTTGCTCTTTCTCCTTGTGGGGAACCTCTCTTTTTGAGATGTAGTCAGACAAGGTAACCAGGTTGATACTTCACCCCCATTCTATTCTTGTTGGCCTTAAGCTTGTATGCTTCATTGACCTTGTCAATATGAGTTCTAATATGCTCATGTAGTTTCTTTATCTCCTTGGCTCTTTTTTCAGCTTCAAAACTAATCTTGCAATCAATAGGCAGTGGGATGAAATCAATGGGAGTTAGGGTGTTGATCCCGTACAGTGCCTCAAATCTGAAACACCCAGTAGCCCTGGTAGGTGTTCTATTGTATGTAAATTTAGCATATGGGAGCTTAAGATCCCACTCTTTCAGATTCTTCTGAACTAAGGTCCCAAGGAGAGTGGACCAAGTCCTATTTATAACCTCTGTTTGGCCATTAGTATGGTCCTAACGGATGCCAGAGACTCCTCCCGAAGTGAGATAGAAACTTCGTGTCTCTATCACTCGCAATGGTCCTTGGTACCCCATGCAGTTTGGTGATTTCCTTAAAGCATAAATCTGCAACATGAGAGGCACCATCTGTCTTATGACAGGCTACAAAGTGTGCCATCTTGGTGAACCTGTCAACTACCAGCATAACTGAGTCTCTTCCCCCCTATATCCTTGGCAAAGCTACCACAAAATCCATGCTGACATCCTCTTACAGCCTTAAGGGGACTGGAAGGGGGTGTAAAGGCCCTGATGGAACTAGCTTTTAGTCTTGTGGCAGATCGAATATCTTGACACAACCCTGTAAATATCTTCACCCATTTTAGGCCAAAAGAAATGCTCCCTGAGGATATCCAGGGTCTAGTTTAACCCAAAGTGGCCTACAAGTGATCTTCCATGTGCTTCTCTGGCCAATAGTTCTTTCAAGGGCAAGTAAGAACACATATGGAGTGTCCTTCACCAATTCCTTAAAGGTCATATCCTTTGAGTGGTAGCTCTACATAGATTGTAATCCAAGGAGCTTTGCTCCCAATACTGAAATCAGTGTGTACCTCCTAGATAAGGCATCATCCACTACATTTTCAGTGCCTTTCTTGTGCTCAGTGGAGAAGGTGAATGCTTGTAGGTACTCCACCCATTTGGCATGTCTGGCATTAAGCTTGGGCTGGCCATTGAGGAACTTGATTGCTCATGATTTGAGTGAAGAACAAAAGCCTTAGGCTTCAAATAATGATTCCACTAACTCAAAGCCCTTACTATTACGTAAAATTCCTTGTCATATGTTAAATAGTTAAGCTTAGGACCACTGAGATTCTCATTAAAATAGGCCAAGAGTCTTCTAAGTTGAGTTAGAACAGCTCAATGCCTAGTCAACTAGCATTATACTCTAGCTCAAATAATTCCTTAATGTTAGGCAAGGTTAGAACAAGTGCCTTACACAACCTCTGCTTAATGACCTCAAAAGCCTTCTATGCTACTAAAGACTAGGAAAAACTCCCTTTCTTCATGCGCTCGGTCATTATAGCCACAATAAAACTGAAATCTTTGATAAATCTTCTGTAGAAAGATGCTAGGTGATGGAAACTTATTACATTTGTGACTGAGGTTGGAATTGGCCATGATATGATTCACTATACCTTGCTCTCATATACTTGGATGCCATCATAGGAGGCCACATATCCAAGGAAAATAACCCTTATAGTAAAGAACCGACATTTCTCAAGCTTTCTATAGAGCTTCTGTTCTCTAAGTGTGGAGAAAACTTGCTTTAAATGCTTAATATGATCTTGCTCAGTTTTACTGTATACAAGGATATCATCAAAGTACACCACTATAAACAAGCTAATATAGGGTCTGAGCACCTTATTCATCTGCCTTATGAAGGTGCTTGGGGCACTAGACAGTCCAAATGGCATAACAAGCCATTCATATGACCCTTGCTTGGTCTTGGAAGTAGTTTTCCACTAATCTCCTTCCCTCATTCTGATATGATGATAACTACTCCTTAAATCAATTTTAGAGAAGATGTTAGAACCATAAAGCTCATCCAACATGTCATTAACACTAAGAATAGGGTACTTATACTTGACTGTAATGTTGTTAATGGCCCTGCTGTCTACACACATTCTCTAACTGCTATATTTCTCTAGCACTAAAAGGGATGGAACTGAGCATGGAATCATGCTCTCCCTGACATATCCTCTGTCAATCAGTTCATGAACCCATCTTTGTAGCTCTTTGGTCTAAGTTAAATTACATCTGTAGGCAGGTTTGTTGGGTAGAGGGGCTCTAGGAATCAAGTCAAACTGGTACTTAATAACTCTTTTGGGAAGAAGGCCAGGGGTTAAGTCTTGAGGAAAGACATCCTCAAACTCATGAAGAAAAGGCTGAATAGAGGGATGAAAAGATGTGGGATCTGTGTTAGGCGTGGATTTCACTATCAGGACAGTAAATATGGGTTTTCCCTTAGAGATAGCTCTCTTTAGCCTTGCCCCATTGACAAGTAAGGCACTCTCCTTGTATTTTTCCCTCCCAATTTTAGGTTTGTGTGTAAGGTTATGGGGTAAAAGAGTCAAGGTCATTCTCTTCCCCTTTAGGTTGAAAGAGTAGGTATTGGACTAACCATGATGAGTGACATCCCTATCATGCCGCCAAGGCCTACCAAGAAGTAGATGACAGGCATCCATAGGCAGTATATCACACACAACCTCATCTTTGTATTCTCTAACTGAAAAAGTAACCAAAGTCTGCTTAGAACCTATTACCTCATTCCCTTTCTTGAGCCATTGCGGGGCATAAGGCTTGGGATGTCAACGGTAGCCAAGTTGAGCTTGTTGACTATCTCAGTACAGGCTACATTAGTGCAGCTTCCTCCATCTATGATCAGGTTACAGGTTTTACTGGCTACCTTATATCTGGAGTGAAAGATTTTCTCTCTTTGGTTGGCTTCTAGTGGGGCTCTATTAGCATGAAGCACTCTCTTGATCATAAGCATCTCACCATCTTCAGGTGGCAGGTAGAAGGTCTCTCCTTCCTCTGCAGAAACTTTCTTATCTTCCTGTATCTCCATCTGATCCGAGCCTTCAATTTCTCTAATTGTAAGAACTGTCCTGTTGGGACAATCTGATTGAAAATGTCCATAGCTATGGCATTTAAAGCATTTCTTTTGGTTCTTAGGAACTTCCTTAAAAACTTCATTTCCCTTCCCTTTGTCTTTTTTCTCCCTAGGTGGAGGATTTGGTCTGAATGAGCTGAATGGTTTGGCTGGGACAAGGGTTTTTGCTGGTGCAGTTGAGTAAGTCCTTCTGGACTTAAGCTATTTCTCAACCTTAACAGCCAATTTGCAAGCATCCTCAAAGGTCTAGAAAGGTTGGAGTTCAACCCGTTCCAGAATTGCAGGGTTTAAACCTTTGAGAAATCCGGCAATGGTCTGCTCAGGCTCCTCTCTCAAAGCACACCTGGTCTATAACTACTTAAATTTCCTTATGTATTCCTCAACTTTGATGCTTCCTTGCTATAGTGAAGTGATTCTCAAGTATAGTTCTTGCATGTAGGTGGCTGGTGGAAACCTTTTGTCCATGTGCTTCTTAAGCTTGACCCATGTTTTGATCTTAGATTTACCTCCCAAGGCTCTGGTTCTTTTCAGGTTCTTATATAAGAGAGAAGCATACCATTTCACATTTAAAACAGCAAGCTTGAAAGCCTTTTCACTAGAGTATCCCTTGATCTCAATAATCTTGTCCATAGCTTGAGCCCACACAAGGTAATTTTCATGTTTTCGGCTCCCATCAAACTCAGGTGCCTTAATTCTGAAGTTCTTAAGGTCATCTCTATGTATCCTTGTTCTCTTCCACCTAACATCCCTATTAAAAGAGATATTACCATAGCAGGAATAAAGGGAAGGATTAGATCCATCAAGAGGGTCTTGAGGTGGCTCTCTATCCCTGCCTCTAGGCTAACTCATGAGTTGCTGTATTTGGGCAATAAGTCCTCTAATATTCTCTTGCATTTCTAGGACAGCTCTATCCCTTCTGAGTTCATGAGCTAGTTCCAGAGAAAGGCCTCTAGGAACTCTAATAGGCTTGTTGAGAATGGGGAAAAGCATTATCTATCTCAGCCATGATGTTCAAGGTAACAAAAGAAAGGGTAATTTTGGTTATTGATGGAGCTAGGTGCTTTATAGCTAGATTATGTTTAGTTTTCAGGGTTATTTTATGGCTAAACAACAACGTCCAAATTATACGAAAGAGATTTGAACTAAGAATGAAGTACCGAGAGCAGCAAACAGCAGAAAACTCACCAAGAATCAAAGTTGGGCTCTGATACCAGATGATGTGTACTGGAGTTAGTAAGCTTGGTAAATGAACCAAACCTAGCAACTCAACATGAAAGATATGCCTTGATATAAAGGGGTAACTACACCAATCAATATTAGAAATGGAGCTCACCACTGACCTTTCCAAAGCCTTGGCACCAGAAAATCAAATAAAGAAGCTTACTCACTAAACACCACCTAATACAGGATAAAGTTTAGAGAGATTTGAGAGGTTTTTACTTGAACCAGCAAACAAGATTTCATTCATTAGTAATCTCGGGCTTACAATGAAAATTAAGGCTTATATACTCAGCCTTACTTACACTCTCAATGACTAACGCAGAATATGCTTAAGGACTAAAAATAACAAAACAGTTCGAAAATAAATAGCACAAAACAGCAGCTAAGCTTGATCTGTGACATGAAATACATTACTAATCTCCGTTAGTAAGGTTTCAAGTTTATGTAGCATCTGGGTATTGTTAAGATGACCTTAGGGAGCCAAATGCAGCCATTAATCAAGTGATTAGCTTGGCAATCAGGAAAGTATACCACCCTGAAATCAATTGGATGAAAGGGTATTTCCAAGGTGGCTGAGCAGGATAAAGGCAGATGCTGAATGATCTAATGCTGCAACTTAAGGACCTTCAGTGATAAACATTTGGATATATTTTCAAGGCCAGAAACATGCCATAACAAGATGCTAAGTTAGAAGTAAGTTAACCACTCTAAAATTGCTGCTACTGCCGAACTATTCTTCTTAGTGAAAGTCAAGCAACCTTTATGATTTAGTGGCTGATCATGAGCTAAGAAATGAGCTAGGTTACTATCCAAAAAGGAGTGAAACTCCTTGACTAAGATTAATTCTCCATTGATTATTGGAGCTTTCAAAAGTGCACTAAACTGCAGTTGATCTTTATTGAACTGGACCGATCTAAGGCTACTGGCTAGCCTCAAAATGACTTTTGTTGCTTGTGACAAAACTTAGGATATCTAGCAAAGTAAGGATCTCCCTAAGCGAGCCTCAAAATTGCATTGCTTCCCCTCACAGAACTGATCATTGAGGTGATCAATGAGTCAGGTCATCCTATTTTCTGGCTGAGGGTCCTAAATTGAGCTTTGATCTACATCAAAGATTCATTAGTAGCATCAAACAATATATCATCAACATATATTTGTATAAGTAAGAAATATTTTCCCTTCATTTTTATAAACAATGTTTTGTGAATTTTAAAAACATGGCCATGATGGTTGTAATTTTCACAACCAGGGGGTTATTAAATATAAACTTGTTTTTGTAAATAACTATTCAAGAATGCATATTTTCGATCTATTTGATATTGATATAGAATACGTAAGAAAGGGGAGAGATAGGAACAAGCAAACATACTGTTTAAGCAGGTATGATTAAACTAAGCAGCAAAACTAGCTTAAAAACTCAATGAACAAGGATAATCTGAACTTGATCATGGATACAGTCACACCACCATGACAAATCTATGGCCCTTGGAGTTAATCTAGATACAAACACATCGCTAGATTAGCAACAAAGACTCACTAGGACACCACTAGTAATGGCCACCACAGGATAGCTAGAGAGAAGTTTAGAGGAAAGAAGCTATGTTCGACTTCATACATTCATTAACTAAGGTTTACAATATAAAATCTAGCCTTATATACTCAGCGTAGATCACTCCCTCAATGGCTAACATTGAAAATAGAACTAACTAAAAACAGAAAATAGATTCAAACCAAAAACAGCCTAAACAGTAGCTTTAAGGTGATCTTTGAAACCTATATGTGTTGCAAATCTCCATTATTAAGGTTAAAATGTAGCATCAAAGTACATGTAATAATGGCCTTCGGTAGCAATTTGCAGTTGCTGATCACATGCTTAACCCAGGTAGACAACAAAGTACAACAGCTAGTAATCCATTGGATCAAAGGGTATTTCCTTTGACTTTGGTGTGGTTAATAGTAGATGCTAACTTATCTGATTTTGCCACTTTAGGGCCTTCCTTAATAATATTTTAGACTCCCTTTGAGGCCTTCATATGTCCCAGATGCTTGCTGCAAAGGTGGGTCAAAATTAACTTTTCAAAACACTGCTGAATTGGGCAGCAAAATAGGCATGGCTGCTGAGTCACCGAACTAGCTAACTGGGTTAATGCTTCGGCAGTAGAAGGTTGGGAAACTTATATAATTTATTAGCTAAAATTAAGCTAGCAAATAATCAAAGTTACTCCTCAAAAGAGGCTGTTGTTTAGTCAACCAAATAACATAATTGCACTGGCTGGGTTTGCTCTTCAAAACACTACAATCTAGACCTTGATTCATGAGCTGAAGGACTGATGGTTGAGCATTCTCGGTGAGATTAGTGTCATTAGAGGGATCTCTATCAGCCTCCCCTTATCGAAGAGGATTTGACCTCAAATCCTCAAGGGGTACATCCTCTAAATATGGACTTAAGTCTGCCACATTAAAGGTAGCAGAAATCCTATACTGTCCTGGAAGTTCAACCCTATCTTCACTATCATTGATCCTCTCCAAGATCTTAAAAGGACCATCTGCTGCTGAACTCAACTTGGACTTTCTTTTCTAAGAGAACCTTTCTTTCCTTAAGTGGACCCAAACAAGGTCACCAGGCTGAAAGACCACCGTTCTTCTGTGCTTATTAGTTTGAGTCTAGTAGCTAGCATTGCTCTTCTTAATCTTTTCCCTTACTTTATCATGCAATGCCTTAATCTCCTTCACTCTTTGCTCACTCTTAAAACTTGGTTTGCGTTCAATGGCTCTTGGAACCAAGTCTCTTAGAGTCAGTGGATCAACACCATAGACTATTTTGAAGGGAGATAAACTAGTGGTCTTAAAGAGTGCTCTGTTGTGTGCAAACTCTACGTGAGGTAGCAATAAGTCCTAGGCTTTAGCTTGTGTCTTGATCAAAGCCCTTAGGAGGAACCTAAAGTCCTGTTGGTGACTTCAGTCTGGCTATCTATTTGAGGATAGCATGTGGTGCTGAACTTGAGCTTGGTTCCTAGTTTCTTCAATAGGGTAAGTAAAAAATGGTAAGGGAACTTAGCATCTCTGTCTGAAATTATTGATCTAGGAACACCATGAAGCCTCATTACCTCCCTGAAGTACAGCTCAACTACTTGAACTACATCATTAGTTTTAGTATAGGCTATGAAATGAGCCATCTTTGAAACCTATCCACAACCACAAAGACTGAATCATTCCCTATTTGGGTTCTTGGTAAACCTAGGACAAAGTCCATACATACATCAGTCCAAGGACCTTGAGGTACTGGAAGTCAGGTGTAGAGTCCTTGAAGTAGTGAATGACTCTTGGCAGCTTGGCATGTGGCACATCTCCTAATAAAGTCTTGAACATCCTTGGGCATGCCTAGCCAAAAGTAATGCTCCTTGAGCATATATGTCACCTTGTTTTCCCTAAAATGGCTAGCCAAGGCCCTTCTATAGACCTCTCTAATCAACAACTCCCTGGTTCCACCCCTTAGAATACACAATCTGGTACTCTTGAACATATATCGATTCTGCAATAGATAGTCACCCTTTGCTCTGTGCTGAGAGTCCACATATAATTCTTCGAAATTCTTACCATGATCATACAAAGTCTTGAGGTGCTCAAAACCTGAAACACAGGTTTCAAGCTAGAATAACAATAGGTGCCTCTTGGACAGTGTGTCTACCCCTTGATTCAACTTTCCAGACTTGTAATTGATGATGAAATGGAATGACTGAAGATGCTCCATGCACTTATTATGTCTACCATTGAGCTTATGCTGCCAGTGAATGTACTTAAGAGCCTCATGGTTAGAATGGAGTATGAACTCAGCTGCTATGAGGTAGTGACTCCAATGTTCTACACACTAGACGATGGCATAGAACTCTTTATCATAAGTTAAGTAGCTCCTCTTTATGTAATGCCCCTAAATTGCTAATTACTTGATTGATAGATAACCACCATAGAAGGCTTAATAATGGAAGGTGCTACCACCGTCCTAATAAGGACAAGGCTCATTGAAACTATTTAATCTTGCAACTCATGTTCAAATCACAATATCTATTAAACTAAAATAGTCCAAGACCAAAGTCCTAGTTCAACTTCAGTATAATCGACTTAATCATAGCATGTGCTAACTCGCACTCCATGCTACACAAGTATGTTGAATATAGACCCAACTTGACCCTAAAGTTGATCCTAACATTCTTGTTATACTGAATCCACTGTGAGGATCTGATGACATCAAAAAGGGCCTACTAAATAGAGAAACATGTGATACTTCATCACCTAAAATGGAAAACATGAAAACAATTCGAAAATGTGAGTAAAAACTCAGTACATGCATTCATGTATTATAAAATGATCATAAAAACACTGTTAATGGGTACCTGCCTTTGCAATTTATTTAGTTCGTAATAACAATGAAAATGAAAGTAATATGACACTAAATTGCTCATTATTATCTAGATGTGAACCCCTTGTAATGATATAATCTATACATAGGTGTACACCTGTCAATTCGATCAAGAGTTGGCCTGAAGGTGCACGGGTAAATGATGGGCTGATGCCCTATAGATGATAACTGAAGGGTTCACAAGTTACATGGCAAATCGATATAAACTGATTCATTGATAAACTCATTAAGAGTTGTGCTTGATAAACATGTTCTGCTTTTTGAAGATGCATGTAATGGACGTGCCTTAAATCCTTAAAAATGTCATCGGACTTCATAAATATGGTCTGACATGATGATACTTATGCATAATGGGAAACGATAACTAGGCCTCGACTCTCTTACATAAATGTTATTGTACGTATGTGTAGTCAACAAATGATCCTTACCCACATAATTGAGTAAGTAAAAGTATGTGTAACAGAAATTGAGTAATTAAATGACATACATAACTTATTTCAATATAACTTCAAAGCTGGATTAATAAAAGTAATTAGATCTGATATAAAGTAAATGAAAGTAAAGTAGGCCACAATGAGATAAATGCGATTACAAAGGAAAAGGCCTTGATGGTGACAAATGAGGGAGTGGTTGTGGCCTTTTCCGAGATAGGTTGCTGATATGGGTTTAAGGCTTAATGATGTATAGCTTGGTTCAAGATAATATCGAGTACACTAAATTAGCTTGATAAATACATTTGATATATTCTGAA
Source organism: Lophocereus schottii (assembly GCA_002740545.1). Lineage (NCBI taxonomy): Eukaryota > Viridiplantae > Streptophyta > Magnoliopsida > Caryophyllales > Cactaceae > Lophocereus > Lophocereus schottii. The sequence continues at coordinate 23,721 of NCQV01136492.1, read as the reverse complement.
TTTAGTAAGTAAAAAAGGTTTGAGGCCAAGAGAGATATATCTTGGTTCAAAATAGCATAAACTACAACAACTTGGTCTGATAAATATAATTTTTGGGTCAAAAATTCTCCTCACCTCCCATAATTTATTCATAAATCCATTAGATATAGAATTTCACCCTAAATGAATCATTGAACTCGATAGAAGCTTTCAGGCTCACTGAACTTGGTATTTTCTTTGCAAAATCCATAATTGATTCAAACCTCATAAACAAGCTTCCAAACTGTATGCTTATCTTCTTCTTTCTCATTACTCAAGTTAAAAGGTCCATGAAAGTCCATGAATATTCATTTCCCTCTTAAATGACCTTAGTTGGCCCAAAATATACAAAATAAGTGTATGATCAATCTCCCTCAATCTTCATCATTGCTCTTTACACAATTACTCAAAATATTTTCAAAAATTATCAAACTCAAAATACTCAACCGAAATTCTTGAAATCTTATAGGAAATTTGAAAATAATATGGAAAATACAGTATAATTTTCACAATTTCCTCCAAGTTTACGCTACACATAAATTGCAATAACAGCCTAATTTGCACCAAATTAGGTCAGTTCACTTCAAAAATGCATAACTTTTACCCTTGACATCAAATGGAGACCTAAAACCCCAATATGGAAAGAATAGGAAGTATTAAAAAACTTTCATTCACAACACAAAATATGATTTTCACAATAGGGTTTCCAAAATGGAGCTAGAGCACAAGTGCGTCAGATCTAATTAAACCTGCACAGTTCTAGCAAAATAGCCATAACGTTGTCCACAGAAGTCAGATTCAGGCGATTCAAAAGGAATTTAAAACGTAACACATGGATCTATCTACCCATAAAAACTCATAATTTTTTAGTTGGCTTATCATAACCAGTTTAATCCCAAAGTATGCCTTATTTTCTGAAATTTTCAACCCGCACTGTTGTAGATTTCCCCCTCTTTTCACACAAATTCTCAACTTAAGCCATTGCTTAAAAGCATCTAAACAAGCTTTGGTCCATCCCAACATCATCCAAAACTTCCACGCATAGTTTTACTTCATAATCACATTCAATAAAGATCATTTTTCAATCAAATATACACACAAACTAAGCTTAATGCTAATTTAATCCAAACCATACATTACGTGCCAAAACCTTAGTTTATGTCCAACATGGACTCACTCCAACCCATTTCAAATCACCAAAAACACCATCATAAATACCAATAGGTTAGAAGATTACCGAATCAAAAATAAATCAATCAAAATCCAACACTTTAACATTAAGCTTGAATGAACACGATTACCCTTACACCCTAGCATGCTCCAAGCTTCTTTTAATAAATAAAAACAACAAAATAACCCTTAATTCTATCAATCCAACATGATCAACAACCATAAATAGCAAAATAAGAATCAAAACCAAAAATTCAAAGATATAAGTTTATGGTCGTACTTTAAACTTAAAGAAAAGCAGAGATGGATGACATATTCGATGGTTTGAGGATTGATGATGGTGGCTAGAGGTNCTAGGGTGTTGGGGGAGGTCGGAGGCGGCTGGAAGCCGGCTGAGACTGGCTGGAACAGTGGCTATGGTGGTGTTGCCTGCTGTTGGCCGTGTGAGGAAGAGAAAAAAAGAAGAGAGTTTGCTTCTTTTTTTGTGTGTGAAATTTTGATGATTGTCTAGTGTGAGGGTATACTTCTATGTGGCTGAGAAATGAGACCAAAAAGTGGCTTTTGCTAATCAAAGTTAGGTGCTAAAATGAGCAATTAGTCAAACAACAAAGTTGGCAAAGTTTTGAGCTTTTGTTTTGAGCCAACAAGCTAAGTTCAGGCTTGAAAAATTATTTGAAGTGTTGGGAAAAATTTGCATTGCTCGGGATTAAAGTTTACTGAAGGTAAGAAAATAATTAGTCACTAAATTATACTTATCGAGACTTAATATTGATTCACCCGATATTTAAAATCAATCAACGAAGCTTGAATTAATAATCAATGAAACTTGAATTGCAAAGTGGGATCTAAATGAAATATCCCCCAATTGGGATGATTAATTATGATAAATGACATAAGGTAATTTGGTAAATATATAAATTGAGTGTAATTGAATTAATAAACATGATTTGAATAAACAAATAACCATGATTAATTAAATAATAAATATGATTTAAACAAATAAATATAGATTAAGGGTCAGATTATTACGGTCTTTTCCCCTTAAAGAGTTTCATCCTTAAAACTTTTAATTTTTGACCATGAATGCTATGCCACCTCAAGTGTGGATAGTTGTTTTTCACTGTTTTCTTCCAAAAAGGTATAGTTAACTAAGGTGCATAGCTACTTAATCCTGCGGTTGAGCATCTAGATCCTCAGTGACTTCACTGGCTCGATTACTTTGTTCAAAATTGACACTCTCATCAAAAGAAAACTTCGTTACTACAAAGGAGGTACTATACCGTACTATTTCTCTGTCTTGACCACTAATAAGTACGGAAACCATTGCATTTCCTATAAGTACTATGATACTGAATCATAAAGCCCAATGGAACGAGGACCCAATTATCTCTGATATCGAGTCTCTTGACACCCTTGACTAGAGAAGCCCTTTCGAATAATTTATATCTCATCTGAACTTTAATTGTCTCCTTCTTTGGTCAAAATAATCATATGACTCTTATGAAGTTCTTGTGTCACCTTAGCATCTACTTCTACTGTCTCATTATTCTCGATGCTTCTTTTAGCTTGCTCTAATACCACTAGACGTTGTTTGAGATTATGTCCTTATTACAAAGTCCTCATTTGATGTTCTTAATGCACCACATGATCTTCCCCCATCAAACTAGTATAAGATCTGCTTTAAGTCCGAGTTAGATGCTAGAATAAACATGGTCAGAGATAGAAATAATGGAATTGGTACTTAAGTGAGTCATTAGGAACAAAAGAAAAAAACAATGAGACTAGAAAAGATTTATAAAGGAGGGATTAACATGGGGTGGTTAGAATAAAGATAACTATAAGTGAATCATGAATTCTGAAATATAATGCCACAAGAATTATGGTTCCTAAATATGGATCATAATCAGCTAAGGAGAAACATGGTCCAAATATAGGTGGCTTTAACTGATGAATTGGAAACAAGATGACAAGTAGCGAAGCTTCAACTAGGTGACTTTGGCCACAAGCAACAAGATAATTGTAATAGATAGATGGTACAAGCAATGTGCAATAAATAGATAGATAGATTGGATAAGAAAAGCGCAATAGATAGATAGATAGATTCGAGAAGCAAAGTGTAATGGATATATAAATGGATTGGATGAGCAAAGCACAAATGGATAGATAAATCAATTAAGCAAGCTATAATAGAAACATGCCTTTACTCATATGAAGTTAATTCGAGTACAACAATAAGATTAAATAGAGAATACAGAAGTTAATGTATCAGAATATAAGATATATGTGTGGGAGTTGAAGTTCAAAATAAAGAGAGTAAGGGGACTATAACAATCGCAGTCACCCACATCAATGAGAGTTGAATTACATTATGAATTCAGAACAAGTTATATGAGCTTATCATTATGAATAAATGAGATGTCAGGTATATGTGCAAATCAGCTCTCAATAGAATGAACTACAACTCATTATCATGAAATGAAGATGGTGAAGGTCGAGAGCAATGAAATGTTGACAACCATACAAGGTCGAATAAAAATGTATTTCACATTTAACAATGGGTTTGCAAAGACAATAAAAAATCACGCTAATAGGAAATATCGGGCTGAAACGTAAGGGAGATTAAACGATATTAGACAGTATCATGCTTTAAAAATGAGACAAGCAAACAATTACAAGAATTATTATAAGAGGGCATTCTTGTAAAAGAAAAACTGTGGTTGTATGGTTTAGGTGTGATATCCAAACCTCAAATCATTGCTAGAAAAGACATCTGTTTTTGGCAGTTAATCCCATAAATCATTTGTTCAAGGTGTATAGGGCACTTATTTTGATAGTGATTTTGTACAACTCTCTATATACAGTACACAACCATAAGGTTTTGTCTTTCTTCTTCATATAAACCTGAGGTTTCCTACGGGGACACACTTGGTCAAATAATCCCTTACAACTCATCCACTGAATCTTTAATTCTTTGAACTCTGCTGGAGGACATATAATAGAGGTTTTGAAAATGGGTTGAGCATCAAGAGTTAGGTCGATTTGAAACTCAATGGTTCTTGGGGAGAAACAGTCGTGATAGTCCGCAGATGGAACATCTCTAAATCCACCAACTGTAAATATAGATATGGATATATCGAGTGTGGTTGACATAACACTGACATAGCAACTTACTTGCTTGCACAGTGTCATTGGGGGGAATCAATAGGGCTTTTCTTTCCTGGGCACGTAGAAACACACATTTAGTCAATCCTCATCTTTCAAGCTAACCTTAAGATCCTTACCATTCATCTTAGTCCTGTAAGTACACAGTCAGTTCACCCCCATAATGATACTAAATCTACCAATCAAACGGGATTAAATGTCCAGTGAATATGGTTACAGCAATTACTATAAGGGGCATGTGTATAAAAGATAAACATTCAACTGCCTACTAGTCTTAGTACATTGAAATGACTAGGGAAAGATCTAAAGTGTAGAGTGATGTAATAACACAATGAACTCTTACAATGATATTTCTTTATTGGTTATAAAGGACTGGCATGTAAGCTGAGTGAATCAAGGGACGAGCATTCGCAGTGAAAGAAGTAACGCGTATATATAAATGACCTGTATATACAAGACATGCAGTTTATTCATGATGGTCATGATAGTAAAGTAAATGAATAATGTTATAAAGTTAGAGGGAGTATTAAGTACTGAACGTGAAGAAATGTAACAGATTACCAAAGCAGCTTTTAAAAAGTCATACAGTATGCGTATGTGAGTAAAATAACAAAGATAATGGTCAACACTACCAGAAGAGAAATTTTATTCATCTGTTGTTTGAAAAGATAATATGTCAAGATGAAGGAGTCAGTCTTATGACTGAACATGATGACATCCATCAATAACACATTTTGTAGTAAATAGAAGTCTTGGGTAGGCATATAAACTTTGAAACTGCTAGCAGATGGAAATAGCACAAATCGTTGTTTATCATTAAAAAGCTAGACCATACTAGTGAAGAATGGATTTCCAAAATAATTTGAGTAACGACATGTAGTCACGGCCATAGAATAGTATGCCAACATGACGTTACAGTGTTATAGAAACACGAACATTATGGATCCATCTAATTATTGAAAGGGCAGTCAATGACTGAGTCTAAAGCAACCAAAGGTTGAGCACGCAATAAATGAATAGTGCTCAAATAGAAGTAAGGAGTTGAAGCATGTGATAGTAAAAATATGAACATAGTGATGACTAAACTGCAAGTAGAATGGGTCAAATATGCTTAGAAAGAACTGTAATGCACACTGAGGTTCATTATAGGCTCCATTATAGAAATACAGAATTAAACGATGATGATTGTCTAGGTTTGAATTGCCTATAAGAAAGGTTGCTCAAATGTGTTTAAAGGACTCCCTACAGACCACATAAGAGATTTTTCATAAACACTCCATTATAAATCAAGAGAGTGTGAGTGGCAAAGAAATGCTGCCTCTGAACAATTCAAGGTAACTAGGGTAGAAATAAGTCAACGACAGGAAGTAATGGGAGCATTACTAATGTAAGGTCCTAATGTCAAGAATGACAGCTTAATCTTAATCGTACCATCCATATAGTGCCAACTAGCACACCGCAAGCTACTGACCTACTGTCACAGGATTCCCTACAGTAATTCCATCTTATACTGATTGAACCCAAAGATATACCAAGTTGCAAATGGCATTCCCGTAATAGGTTTTAAACATCACTATACTCAATATCATGTATGTTAACACACCTTAATGAAACTCTTATATTCTAAAGCAAAATGGACAGAGTTCTGCCTAAACACTAGCTAAAGCCCAGACTTAAAGCCTTACAATGGATACCTAAAATGGAGAGAAACACTCCAATATCTCAACGGCCACACGCAAGAGTTTATAACTCAATGGGTCACACACCTAGAGTGCACAATTGCAAAAATTTAAACAAATGAGAGAAATGAAACATACAATACAACTCCCAGATAAATTAAAGCATGCCTCACTAGTAGGTCACCCAAATGGTTCCACATTCCACTTTGCTAATGCTCGAATCTCAAGATATTACCAAATGATTGCGTTACCCAAATGGAAATAGTTCCTCCATATATGCCCATACATATGAACTTATAGTTAACAGCTTACTTAACGGGTCCAACATAATTGATACACCCCTTAATAGCTAACTCATAAACACTTGATAGCTCATAGTGACACCCTTAAAACCTTGGCTCTGATACCAACTCTGTAATGGCCCCGAATTGCTAATTACTTGATTCACAGATAACCGCAACAGAGGACTTAATGATGGACGGTGCTACCACGGTCCCGATAAGGACGAGGCTCACTGAAACCATTTAATCTTACAACTCATGTTCAAATCGCAATATCTATTAAATTGAAACACTCTAAGACCAAAGTCCTAGTTCAACGTGAATACAATTGACTTAATCATACCATGTGATAACTCGCACTTCACACTACACAAGTACATTGAATATACACCCAACTTGACCCTGAGGTCCATCCCAATATTCATGCTATACTAAATCCACTATGAGCATCTGATGGCTTCCAAAAGGGCTTGCTAAATGGAGAACCATGTGATATTTCATCATCTAAAATGGAAAATATGTAAACAATTCGAAAATGTGAGCAAAAACTCAGTACATGCATTCCTGTATTGTAAAATGAACATAGAAACATTGTTGAATGGGTACCCGCCTTCGTAATTCATTTAGTTTGCAATAACAATGAAAATGAAAGTAATATGAAACTGAATTGCTCATTATTATCTGGATGTGAGCCCCTTGCAATGATATAATCGATACATAAGTCTACACCTGCCAATCCAATCAAGAGTTGGCCTGAAGCCGGGTTGGTAAATGATCAGCTGACGCCTTATAGATGATATCTAACGGGGTCACAAGTTAAATGGCAAATCACTGTACAAACTGATACATTGATAAACTTGTTAAGAGTTGTGCTTGATAAACATGTCCTACTTTTTGAAGATACAGGCAACGGACGTACCTTAAGTCTTTAAAAATGTCATCGGACTTGATAAACATGTTCTTACTTGATAACACTTACGCATAATAGAAAACGATAACTAGGCCTCGACTTTGTTTCATAAATGTCATTATAGGTATGTGTAGTCAGTAAATGATCATTACCCACATAACTAAGTAAGCAAAAGTATGTGTAATAGGAATTAAGTAATTAAATGGCATATATAACTTTCGTATTTCAATATAACTTCAAAATTAAATTAATAAAAGTAATTACATTCGATATAAAGTAAATGAAAGTAAAATAGACCACAATGAGATAAGTGCGATTATAAAGGAAAAGACTTTGATGGTGACAACTGAGGGAGTGGTTGTGGCCTTTTCTTAGATAGGTTGCTGATACAGGCTTAAGGCTCGCTGATGTATAGCTTGGCTCAACATAACAGCCAGTACACTAGATTGTCTTGATAAATATATTTGATACATTCTGAATTGAGTAAGTAACAAAGGTTTGAGGTCAAGAGAGATATGTCTCGATTCAAAATAGCATAAACTGTAATAGCTTGGTCTGATAAATATGGTTTCTGGGTCAAAAATTATCCTCACCTCCCATGATTCATTCCTAAAAACATTAGATATAGAATTCCACCCCAAATGAATCATTGAACTCAATAGAAGCTACTAAGCTCTCTAAACTTGGCATTTTCTTTGTAAAATTCATAATTGATTCAAAGCTCATAAACAAGCTTTCAAATTGTATACATGTCTTCTTCTTTCTCATTACTCAAGCTAAAAGCTCCATGAAAGTCCATAAATATTCATTTCCCCCTTAGATGACCTTACTTGGCCCAAAATACACAAAATGAGTACATGATCAATCTTACTCAGCTTTTGTTATTGCTCTTTAAACAATTACTCAAAATGCTTTCAAAAATCATTAAACTCAAAATACTCAACCAAAATTCATAAAATCTTATAGGAAATTTAAAAATAATATGGACAATCTACAGTACAATTTTCACAATTTCCCTCCAAGTATGCACTACACAGAAATTGTAATAATAGTCTAATTTGCATCAAATCATGTCAGGACACTTAAAAAATGCGTAACTTTCACCCTTGACCTTAAATGGAGACTTAAAACCCCAATATGGAAAGAATAAGAAGTCCCTAAAAACTTTCATTTACAACACAAAACATGATTTTTACAATAGGGTTCCCAAAATGGGGTTAGAATACAAGTGTGTTATTTTTGATTGAACCCATGCAATTATAGAAAAATAGCCATAACTTTGTCCATAGAAGTCAGATTAAGGCAATTCAATAGGCATTTGAAAGATAACACATGAACCTATCTACCCACTAAAAATAATAATTTTATAGTGGGCCGATCATTACCAATTTAATCCCAAAGTATGCCCTATTTTATAAAATTTTCAGCCCGTACTGTTTTAGCTTTTCCCTCTCTTTTCACCGAAATCCTCAACTTAAACCTTTCCTTAAAAGCATGTAAACAAGCTTTGGTCCATCCCAACATCATACAAAACCACTACACTCAATTTTACTTCATAATTTTTCAATCAAATATACACACAAACCAAGCTTAATGCTAATTTAATCTAAACCATACAACTCATTTCAAATCACCAAAAATATCATCATAAACACCAATAGGTTAGAACATGACTAAATCAAAAATAAAACAATCAAAATCCAACATTAAGCTTGCATAAAGATGATTACCCTTAAACCCTAGCATGCTCCAAGCTTATTTCAATCAATGAAAACATCAAAATAACCCTTGCTTCTATTAATCCAACATGACTAACAACCATAAATAGCAAAACACGAATCAAAACCAAAAATCCAAAGAGGCAAGTTGAGGGTTACTCACTTTAAACTTAAAGAAAAGTAGAGATGGAGGAGATATTTGATGGTTTAAGGATAGATGTGATGGGGACCATCTCAATAACCCCTTGAATCTCCTCCAGCCCACAAGAGCCCAATAATATCAAGGAAGTCAAGAAAGTGTAAGCAATGGTCAGAAACATCATGAACCACTTCAATAATTTACTGCCCAGTTCAACCAGAAATTATCCTGGTTTTGTCAATCTTTTGGGACTACCTACTAAGGTGGTAATTGACTACCATGACCACCCTCTTTATGTTTAAGATGTTAGCTTTCCAATAAGCTAGATTACAAGTCATTTGGAGGTCATTTTCTGGGTCAAACAGTAGCTTCTTTCAAACTATCCACTGCAAACCCGAATCCAGCGCAGGATAGAATCAAGGGATAATTGGTTGATCTATTGAAGTCCAACTTTTTTGAAACTTTAGGGCATGAAAGATAAGATAAATATTTATCAAATCATCAGCTTCAAAGGACTAGGAAGCACCCCCGTGTGCTTCTATCAGCTAGCCAAAAGGACAATTAAAATCCCCTTAAACCAGTTAATAGCGAGCCGGTACATAGTGATGCATATCTTGATTTTGTCTTATACTTAGCTGCAAATTGACTTGTACTTATGTATTTTCAGCAGCACTAGAAGCTTGACAACTCATTTGGGAGCATCATTAGTCCTAATGAGGTGGCCTAAGTAGGATTGGACTTGCTAGTACTTAGCCTATGGATTGAATTGATGTCCTAGTGTACTAATTGTCTCCTGGCTGCATTTTTGGGCATTGGACATCCATGTGGTTGTCTTTAAAAGCCAGCCAAAAACTCTTTTGTAAACACACTTGAATGAATTCGTACTTTGAGTTGTGAAAACTCTCTCTATTCTCTCTCAAAATTCCTAGTGTCATATCTTAATTGTGGCAACCTCAAGCGGATCTCTAGGTGTTCTTCATTCAACTAAGAAGGTGATTCATTTCTGTAACTTAGTTAAAGAAAAAGATTGCCAAAGTGTGCAACCAAGGTTGGTCTTTCAATCACCCTTGCTAGCCCACTTGTGTTCTATCTTGGTTTCTTGTTTGCTTCGATTCTACTTTATCCTTTTCTACCCAAATGCATTCTTGATTCTCATTTGCAAACCCTTGGATTAGTGAAGCTAGAATACATCAAGTGGTATCAGAGCTTAGGCTACCCTCTTGGCCTAGCTTCCATCCCTTAAACACATTCCAAAACATAAAACCCACAAAACAGCCCCAAATGCGTTCCCTTGCAAAGTTCAGCCGTGACGAACCATAAAGATAGCAGGACGACCCCGTTCCATCGTGGCACGACTGTGCCACCTCCCTGCATGCCTCTTCCCATTACTACAATTGAGCATGACTAGCTCGTGCCCATAAGCACAACTGTGCCTCATTCTAGCACCCACAATTCACCTTCAGCCACCGAGCACGCCCACGCTATGCCACCCCACATGACCGTGCCACCCCCTTTCCATCCTAAAACAACAACTCTTCACTTAAAAGCCATCATGTCTTCAAGCCTTACCCTTGAGCAAGTGGTCAAGCAAGCCCTTAGAGAGAAGGCCAAATTGGAAGCCCAAGTTAAGTATTTACAATCTCAACTTGGTCTAATGATGCAAGACAAGAGAAGTAACTTAAGAACCTCAAGAAGCACTAGCAAGTAAGTGGATTCAGATGCTTTGGATGATGGAGAAAGCAATTCCCTTGGTGATTTTGATGAGGATGTGTGCACAAGAAGATCAAGGAGGCATCATAGACCTCATGACCAAAGCTACAACAATTTCAAGGTGGACATCCACGAATTTGAAGGTCAACTTGCTCCGAATGTATTCTTGGATTGGCTACAAACCATTGAAAGAGTCTTTGAGTTCAAAGACGTCCCCGATGAAAGAAAAGTAAAGCTTGTTGCTTTAAAGCTTAGAAAGTATGCTTCTATTTGGTGGTCAAATGTTGTGACTAAGAAAGTTAGGAAGGGTAAAGGGAAGATAAGAACTTCAGAGAATATGAAGTCCAAACTTAAGTCCAAGTTTCTACCTCCCCATTATTTGCAAGATAACTTCCTTAAACTCCACCACCTCAAACAAGGGTCTAAGAGTGTAGAAGAATACACTAGAGAGTTTAAGCAATTGCTATTGAAATGTGATTTGAAGGAGGATGAATCTCAAACTTTGATTAGATATTTGAGTGGCTTGAATGAAGAGATTGCACATGTGGTGGAACTCCACCCCTACACTTCTTTGGATGAGCTTAGTGTCCTAGCTTGCAAAATGGAGTTACAAAAGAGAGTCAAGGGCAAGGGCATGGCTTCCCAGTCTAACCCCCGTCCTTACGCCTTCCTAAAGCCCTCTCACAACCCTTCTAAATTGACTCTGAACTCAGACATAAGACCTCCCTCCATCCAATCCCCCATAAACACCCTCAAAACAACCTTCGAAACCCGGTGATAAGAAGAGGTATTTTCGTTTCCAAGGTCTTGGACACTTTGCTTCCAAGTGTCCCAACAAAACAATTGTCACTCTGGCCGAATATCAAGCTTCTTGTGAGGAGCTAGAAGTTGAGAATGATGAAGGAGAAAAGGTGCTTCTCATGGCCGAACCCCTTAAAGAATTTGAAGAGGGACCCGGTGAAAGACAAATGCTTGTGATTAGAAGAGCACTAAGTGGTCTTGCTTCCCAACATGACATGGAATAAAGAGAGAACATCTTTCACACTTGGTGTACCGTGAAGGGGAAAGTTTTCTCTCCCATCATTAATGGAGGAAGTTGTGCCAATGTTCCTTCCAAAACTCTTGTAGAGAAGCTCAAGCTTTCGGTCTCCCTACACCCAAGCCCTTACACCATCCAATGGCTCAATCAAGGTAAAGGCTTGCAAATCTCTTCTCGTTATTTACTTAGCTTTTCAATATGCAAGAATTATAAGGACGAGATTTGGCGTGATATTGTGCCCATGGATGCTTGTCATATCCTCTTGGGACGTCCATGGTTGTTTGATAAAAGTGTGATGCATGATGCTTGGTTGAACAGTTATACATTTACTAAAGACCACAAGAAAATCACTCTCACCCCTCTCTAACCCACCTCTCAAAGAAAGCCTTAAGGCACTCCTAGTATGGATGTCTTCCTCACCACACTTCTCCATTCCTAACTCCATGAATATGATAATTTCAAGGATTGGATTTTACTTGGTCGTGAGCCAACTGAAGCTAAGGATTATTCCTATCCTTTGCTTACCCCTTCTCCTCAAAGCCTTTCAACATGTCTTCCCAAGTGAGGTGCCCCATGGCCTCCCTCCCAAAAGATCCATACAACACAAAATTGACCTCATTCCCGGTGCCACCTTTCCAAATAAGCTGGCCTACTGAATGAACCCACAAGAGACTCAAGAAGTGCAACGGCAAGTGGGTGAGCTTCTTACTAAAGCCTTGATTTGTGAAGGCCTTAGCCCATGTGCTGTGCTGGCCTTGCTTATTCCTAAGAAAGATGGATCAATGAGAATGTGTGTGGATAGTAGAGCGATCAACAAAATCACCATCAAGTATCGCTACCCTATTCCACAGTTGGAGGATCTCCTAGATGAGCTTCATAGAGCCACCATCTGTTCTAAGATTGATCTTAGAAGTGGCTATTATCAAATTCGGATTTATGAAGGAGATGAGTGGAAAACGGCCTTCAAAACTAAAGCAGGTCTGGCTTGTAATGCCATTCGGGTTGATAAATGCACCAAGAACCTTCATGAGGCTTATGAACCAAGTTCTAAAGCCCCTTCTTGGCAAGTTTGTTGTTATCTATTTTGATGACATATTGGTGTATAGCAAAAGTGAAGAAGAGCATGCCAATCATCTACATTAAGTCTTGAGTATCTTATCTCAAGAAAAGCTCTATGGAAACTTGGAGAAGTGTCACTTTTTCACTTCTCAAGTCATATTTTTGGGCTATATTGTTTCGGCCTAAGGAATTCATGTTGATGAGAGCAAGATTCAAGCTATCCGAGATTGGCCCGTTCCTACTTCAATTTAACAAGTTAGGAGCTTTTATACCCTAGCCTCTTTCTATAGGAGGTTTGTAAGAGATTTTAGCACCATTGTTGCCTCCATGACGGAGGTGTTAAAGGCCAAAAGGTTTTAATGGACCAAGCAAGCTCAAAAGGCCTTTGAAGAAATCAAGTGCAAGCTCACTAGTGCACACGTTCTTGCCCTTCCAAGCTTCTCTAAATTATTTGAAGTGGAGTGCAATGCTTCCAGTGTAGGGATAGGGGCAGTCCTATCTCAAGAGAAGAGGCCTGTGGCTTTCTTTACTGAAAAGCTCAATGATGCCAACCAGAAGTATTCTATAAATGACAAAGAGTTTTATGCCACTGTGAGAGCTTTGGAGCATTGGCAGCATTACTTGGTGGGAGGAGAATTCATTCTCCATTCGGATCATCAAGCCCTTAAGTTCATACAAGGGCAACACAGGCTCAACCCAAGGCACGCCAAGTGGGTAGAGTACCTATAAGCCTTTCATTTTGTGATCCACCACAAGTCGGGTCAACTCAATAAAGAGGCAGATGCATTATCAAGAAGGTACCTCTTACTCTCCACCTTGGAATCTAAATTCCTTGTTGTTGAGATCATTAAGGGGTTGTATGCCCAAGATGAGGATTTCAAGGAGACATATGAGAAATGTACCGATCATGCTCATGGTTTATTTCACTTGGATAATGGACTTCTTTTCAGAGGAACTTGACTTTGTATACCCAAGTGTGGATTTAGAGAGCTTTTGATTCAAGAGCTCCATGGTGGGGCTTTCGTCAGGCACTTTGGCATTGAGAAGACTTGTTCCATGCTCAAGGAATACTACTATTGGCCAAGCATGTCCAAAGATTTAGAACATTTTGTGAAAAGGTGCTTCACTTGCCACCTTGCCAAGAGCCACCTTCGGCCCCAAGGTCTTCGTTCTCCACCCCCAGTTCCACATGGCCCATGGGAGGATGTTACCTTAGATTTCATCATGGTGTTACCAAGGGCGCAAAGACACAAGGGTTCCATCATGGTGGTGGTGGATAGATTCTTGAAGATGGCACACTTTGTGGCTTGTCATACCCCAAATGTTGCCTCTCAGATTGCTAATCTCTACTTCAAAGAGATTGTACATCTCCATGGCATACCAAGAAGTATGGTCTTGGATCGCGACACTAAGTTCTTCAGTCACTTTTGGCTCACCTTATCGAGGAAACTAGGCACTCATCTTAAGTTTAGCACAACTTGCCACCCACAAACAGACAGCCAAGTGTTGGTGACCAATCGCACTTTGGGAACCTTGCTTCAGATTCTAATCAAGAAAAGCATCAAAGGGTGGGATGAGTTACTTTGCCACACCGATTTTGCCTTTAATCGAACACCAAGTAAGGCTACAAGCCTTTCCCCCTTCAAGTGGTGTATGGTTTCAATCCAAGAACCGACTTAGACTTGGTTCCAATCCTAAGTCCAACCAAGTTTAGTTGGGAAGCCGAGTAGAGGTCAAGGGAAATCCAAGAACTTCATGCCAAGGTAAAGGAACGGATTAAGAAGTTCAACGAGCAAGCCAAGTCACATGCCGACAAGCATAGGAAAGAGATTCATTTTCAACTCGGAGACTTGGTTTGGGTCCATTTGAGGAAGGAGAGGCTCCCGAGCAAGCGCAAGTCCAAGCTCGTGCCAAGGTCTGATGGCCCATTCAAAGTACTTAAAAAGATTGGTCCAAATGCATATAATGTAGACCTTCCTGGTGAGTATGGATTCTCTGCCACCTTTAACGTTGCTGACCTAAGTCCATATTATGAGGAAGATGAAGAGCTTCCAAGTTTGAGGTCAAACTCTAATCAAATCGGGGAGTATGATGCGGACCATCTCAATAACCCTTGCAACCTCTTCCCCTCCAGCCCACAAGAGCCCAACAATATCAAGGAAGTCAAGGAAGTACAAGCAATGATCAGAAACATCATGAACCACTTGAATAGTTTGCTGCCCAATTCAACCACAAATTAGCCTGGTTTTGTCAATCTTTTGGGACCAGTTACGAAGGTGATAATTAACTGCCACTACCACCCTCTAAGTTTAAGATGTTAACTTTCCAATCAGCCAAGTTGCAAGTCATTTAGAGGTCATTTGCTAGGTTAAACAATAGCATCTTTTAGATTGTGCACTGCAGACCCGAATCCAGCGCAAGGCAGAATCAAGGGACGATTGGTTGACCTATTAAAGTCTAACATTTTTGAAACTTTAGGGTATGAAAGATAAGATAAATAATTATCAAATCATCAGCCTTAAAAGACCAGGAAGCACCCCCTTGTGCTGCTATTGACCACCCAAAAGGAGAATTAAAATCCCCTTGGACTAGTTAATAGCTAGCCAGTACATACTGATGCATTTCTTGATTTTATCATGTACATAGCTGCAAATTGACTTGTACTTGTGTATTTTCAGTAGCACTAGAAGCTTGAAAACTCATTTGGGGGCATCATTAGTCCTAATAAGGTAGTCTAAGTAGGATTAAACTTGCTAGTACTTAGGCTATGGGTTAAATTAATGTTCTAGTGGACTAATTGTCTTTTAGCTGCATTTTTGGGCATTAAACAACCATGTGGTTGTCTTTAAAAGCCAGCCAAAGACTCTTTTGTAAACACACTTGAATGAATTCAAACTTTGAGTTATGAAAACTCTCTTTATTCTCTCTCAAAATTCCTAGTGTTATATCTTGAGTGTGGTAACCTCAAGTGGGTCTCTAGGTCTTCGTCATTCAACTAAGAAGGTGATTCATTTCTATAACTTAGTTGAAGAAAGAAGATTGCCTAAGTGTGCAAACCAAGGTGGGTCTTCTAATAACCCTTGCTAGTCCACTTGTGTTCTGTCTTGGATTCTTGTTTGCTTTGATTCCACTTTATCCTTTTCTACGCAAATGCATTCTTAATTCCCTTTTACAAACCCTTACGTTAGTGAAGCTAGAATACATCAATATGATGGTGGCTAGAGGTGCTAGGGTGTTGGGGGAGGTTAGAGGTTCTCGGAAGCTTGCCGGAAGCTAGACGGAGCTGGTCAGAACAGTGGCTGGGTGGTGCTGCCTAGTGCTAGCCGTGTGAAGAAGAGAAAAAAGAAGAGAGTTTGCTTCTTTTTTTGTTTGTGAAATTTTGAAGATTATCTAGTGCGAGGGTATACTCATATGTGGCTGAGAAATGAGATCAAAAAGTGACTTTTTGCTAATCAAAATTAGGTGCTAAAATAAGCAATTACTGAAATAACAAAGTTGACGAGATTTTGCACTTTTGTTTGGGCCCAACAACCTAAGTTCG
>NCQV01136481.1:1730-14874 GCA_002740545.1 Lophocereus schottii | reverse complement strand
CATAAGAAATAAAAAAATTTTGGCTAAAAAGTACACTTTTCACATTATCAGTAAACGGTAACTGGTAATCGAATCAGAATAATCGGTTAACCGACTTTTTTGGTTTAATTATGGGTCAGGTTTTGAACAAATTGAAATTTTCGATTGAATAAATAGTTCGAAATTTTCTTGAAGCGAAATACTGATTAACCGAATTTCAGTAACCGAAACTCCGTTAACTAGGTTCACACACCCCCACTTAGTATCTTCTACGTAATACTACAATCAAAAGATTGTTTTAAATTTAATTTCTGCTTTTATCCGGAAACGACACATGCATGTGACGACACGTCTACGACTTAACGTGTACGGTGTTTATGTCTGCCCAGATTAATAATGTAATTTGTGATGAAAATCCAATAGGGTACAACAATAAATATCTTCCAGTATGAATAAGTTTAAGATATCAAAATAAGTTACTATCTCTATAAAGTTAATGATAAACATCTTATGTGCCAAAGAGTTGATTAAATACATTTGTAAAATTTTCAATAGTACTGGTTTTTATGCATGTGCTTATGCATAGGGATTTGAATAAGAGCTAATCGTTAAATTTGTTGAACTTGTCAAAATCCAACAGTTCATGGCATTGGAACAACAAAATAACATTTTTTTTTCTTGCATCTCAACACACTAACACTATCGGGTATATCCCAAGTTTTGGACGCCGGATAACTCATTCGAAAGTTTGTGGTAGTTATTTCTTAATTCATGTATGATAGTGGCCATAAATAACCAATTCTTTTCCATTTTATACACATATAAACAATTCACTGACGCCTTATCTTCGCTTTTCTAAAAATTTTTCAAGAGTTTACGCTGTTTACATGCTTTAAAAAAAGGAAAGTAATATAATTTTTTATAACCATCATCGTGCTTATGCTCAACAATAGTCAGTACATGAGCTACCCGGTGAATCACCATATCCAAAACTCCCTAGGCACGTTGAAATAACTATCTAAAGAAAAGATTAATACATTATCATCCAAAACCCTCATACACTAAATTAATAGTATCCAGAATTAATAATGATGGTGATGATGATAATAATAGTAATAGTTACAATAATAATTTGTTTTGGAAAAATGTAATAATTATCATTAATTTCCCAAAACGAAGGAAAGACACAACATGATTACAATTCAGAAAACAATGAGATCACTACACCTATGAACAGAAGTAGCATCTCTAACGCACAGAATATGTTGCAGTTGGGTAGGTAGCTCCTTAGAGCTTCTTGAGGTTCCTTGGAATTTCCTCCAATTTCTTTCCTGCCATAAGACATATAGTGCCGCAACCAGAACAGCTCTTTTCCTTTTCCCAGCTTGGGAGTTGCTAGCGCAATGGTACTTTGGCCATCAGACCTCATGCATTAGTGTCCACCTTCTGGGACGTTGTTTTGTCCATGTTAGCATAAGTCTCTAGAACTCATAGGAGTATGGACATTTCAAAAAATAATGTGCACAATTGTCTTGCTGTGGACAAAGGAAAAACGCACAGTGATGACCAATAAGTACCCCTCCTGCTAAGCACTTCAGAAGTGGACAACTTATTTTGAACAGCAAGCCAAAGCACAAATTGATGCGTATCCCTAGCCCAACCCTTCCAAACAATTTCCACCAAAAACCTCTTGGTCCAGTAGCTTTGAAGAGAGTATTGTTGGAGTATGAAAGTGGGGGTTGTCTCACATTGATAAAATTAAAGGGCTTGAGCATGTATATAAGCTTGTGAGATTACTCCACCCATTAACGTCATTTGAGCTTATATACATAACTCTTTGATTAATTCCCAATTAATATATAAAATTTAACACGGTATCAGAGAGGGTGCTCGATCTTGATTTGTCACTGTCCCTGATTGATTAAAATTGTGCACGTGTTGGGTCACATTAGTAGCCCGCACGTGAGGGGCATGTCAGAGTATGAAAGTGGGTGTCATCCCGTATTGATAAAATTAAGGGGCTTGAGCATATATATAAACTTATAAGTTACTCCATCTATTGCCAATTGATTTCAAGTTAGAACCTCATTTAAACTTATTTGCATGAGTCTTTGTTTAAGGTCCAATTGATATATAAAATTTAACAAGTATTATAGTCTTTAGCTTGATCAATCCCTCAAATCAGAGATATCACTTTGTCCCCTCAGTTGTAAAAGAGATTTCTAGCCCTAAGCATCATTTTGGTGGATTTGAACATGAACGATATCAGTATGCTTCAGTATATAAGCATGGATCCAAAAAGTAAATATGGTTTGCATATTAATAATCTTCCAAAGCCATTTAACATAAAAGGATTTGTTCTAGTTGAACAACTTCTTGAAATTGTGGCCACCTTGCTACAAGGGGCAACAAACATTCTTCCAACTCACAAGAAATAGCTTTCTTTTGTCAATGTTGCCTCTCTAAAGGAATTTACAATACATAGATTGAATGGATTACATGTTCGTTTTGGGAAGGCAGAAAATGGAGGACTAAAAACTGATGAGACCTTCAATGACAAAGCTAATAAGCACTTTTTTCCCAATAAAAGGCCCTTTTTTTGCAGTCCAGACACATACACTTCTTAACCTTGTCTAGAAAAGGTTGACATGTATAATGAGAAATTCCTTTTGAAGAAGGCAGATCCAGGTACCTACATAGGAAAATACCAATAGAAAACCTAGTTGCTTGCTACTGAATCTTCTCATAAACACCCCCAAAATATATATCTAATTTCTTATTATTCACTTGCAGACCAGACAAAGCTGAGTATCTTTGAAAATACTTCCACAACATCATCACAAACTCTTTATATCTTATTGCAAAAAGGAGCCAGTCATCCGTAAAAGCAAGGAGTTTAAGCTAGACTTGTACACACCTAGGAGAGAAATCAAAGCCCTCCTCCAACATAGCCAGATTAACTCCCTTGGTTAAGACTTCCAGCCCAATCACAAAAATATAAGGTAACATAAGGTCACCTTGCCTCAATCATCGAGCATCAGCAAAGAACTCATATGGTTCTCCATTAATCTTGACTGAAAACTTTGGTATAGCAAAACATATAATTTGCGACTCTAAGGCACCCTAGATTTTATGGAAATAATTTTTAAGAAATAACTTTTTAGAATGTATTCCCGAGTACCTATTATTTTAGGTAAACTATTAGCAGGGTCAATATTTTACGTAACAGTTATGTTTTGAAGTTTTTTCTTACAAATTAGTTCTTGAACTTTTTGAATTTTGTATTTTTGCCTCAACTGGAATTCAAAGTGCAAATACTCAAATTTTAAAGTCTTTTTAATAAAATAAGCATATATTTTTGTTTGGACTTCTTATAATGAATTTAATAGTACTAGTTATCACAATATACTACTTATGTCATGAATATTATATTTTTTGTGATTAACGGCCCGCCATGTTTAGTAAAATAATTAACGCATAATTAGAGAGTTTCGACAATTACCTGAACTTAGTCGACATTGGACTTTGGAGTTCCTCTAGCTTCCGGTTTATAGAAATTGCTAACATCAAGCACTGCACACATTCCTTAAATTAGGCACAATATAGATCCATTTCATTTCCTACCTTAAACCGTTGTCACTAATTAAGTTTTTTATAGTTTTTGAGGATAGTGAGACTTTAATCAAGAAATTATAATATTTAAGACATAAGGTTCAATTGAATAACGTTCCCTTCTAAGATACTTCTTCTATTAAAAGCTTGAAAGTGGGAATATTATAATGGAAAGATTGAAGAGTGACTTAAACTAAGATCATCAGAGATGCTTGTTCATAGGGAAATGAAGATACCTAACTTCCCTTTTGCTTAATTATGCTCAAACAACCATGTCTCTTCTCAATTGTCAGCCTCTTCTTTTATAGAAGGGATGAGGTACACAGAATGCCCTAACAGCTACAGTTTGCACTGATATTTTCACATCGTTATAGCTGTCTGTGCATGGCTATAGTAGACAACATTATTTTAGTGACATAACACTGGACAAAATAGTATAATAATGGACAATGCACTTTTCATAGCCTCTTATTGCTGACAAAACTAGTTATCCATATTGAGCTTCTGCATTCCTTCATCTTCAATAATGTCCTCTAATCCATCTTTGTCCAGATAATCATTGAAATCTTCATCAAGTTGAAGATGCTCTGGATCCTATTTTTCAAATAGTTTATAAAGATATTTCTTTTCTTTTTCTGATAAGAATTTTCCCGTTCCAACATTAAAGAAATAATCAAAAATGTCTTTTGAAATAGGTCCTTCTGCTTTCATATATTTGCTGAACTCATTATGATAGGTGAAAGTAGTATTTTCGCAATGCATTAGCATTACTCCTTTCTCAATCAATACCAACATTTGACGGTAAATATTGAAAAAACCAGTGACTCCTGCAAAAGTAGGATCACTAACTAACTTATGCTATTTCGGAAACCATTCTTGTTATTAATCTCTGGGATTGTCTAAATCAACTAGTTGAATGAAATAATTGGCTGGTTTGGCCTTTTCATTTTCACACTAAATTAATGCACAATGTACTTTCTCATATAGACATCTATTGTATGAAATTTTCGTTGGACCACTAGGAGATGCATGTGAGAATCCAATGGATCATTTTGAACATGCACTATTGAAACTTAGTTAGTCTTGAGAAAAAGGAGTACGTCAAACTTGGGATTTCCATGAGGTAAACCACCATTCCATATTCCCAGACTTTCATGATAGGGTCATTTAGACAGGTTGAATTTGTTGGAAAACGAACACCACCAACTCCAGAATTATCGGCAAAGTAGCCGGTAGTACTCCATCATTCCTAGATATCATAGGAATAATTATGATAGTAGTCAATGCAGACTGCACACCACTCATTGGACCATTTTTCTTAAATATGAGAACATATTTTATCTTAGATATCATAAGGACATCTTAGGTAATTAATTTGTAATTTTATAAGGCTAAATCCTTAGGCTATTAAGTAGGCAGAAGGGAGCATAGCAAAGCTTGATCTACTTTTGTGTGGAATTTCAAAATATCTATAATGATTTTACTAGAAGGAGAAACCTGTTCTAGTAGTAATGGTATTTCATTTTAGATTTTCTCCTTTTCTAGCAGGAGTTCTGCTATGATGATCACCATTAGCAAGCTCATGCATTAAACTATCTGTGTGAGAATTCTTCGATCCCTGTATATGTTCAATAGAGAAAGAAAACTGGTTAAGCTATAATTGTTAACGCAGGAGTCACTCTTACAATTGCATATTTGATAAATTCTTTTTCACAAAAAGATTAGAACTTTTCAATTCCCCTCATGACTGCAAAGATTTCTTTTCGGCGCTAAAAAGATTTAGAACTTTTTAGTTCCTTTTATGACTACAAAGATTTATTTTTCCATCGTAGGATGGTTGCATTCTACCTTATTAAAACTTCCACTATAATATCTGCAGAGTTTTTTTCCTTCTTTAATTTTGAATACCGCACTTTGGTGCTCATTGCTAGCATCTGCCTCAAGAATTAAATTATCTCCTTTATTAGGAAAATTAAGAATATGAAGGTTTTTGCGTATCTTTCTAAAGTATTGAACAATCTTCAAATCACTAGGGATTCATGTCTAACTTACTTCTTTCTTGAGTTTTTACTGCAATGGCTTTCTTTGGTTAGCTAAGTTTTAATGAAATTTGAAACATAGGTAAGACATCTATAAAACCTTTCTAATTGCTTCCTATCTTCATTAATTTCAGAAAAATTTTCTATTTCTTTCCAGAATATGCTTTTGTAGAATGATGTGTCTAGTATTATCTCTTGGCCTAAGAACTCCATTTTTTGTTCAGCATAAATACACTTACTCTTACCAGGAATAATACCATGATCAATGCATCTTTGAGTGACAGCTAAGACATCAACTTTATGCTATTCCATGGTTTTGAAAAAGACAAGGATATTATCAATGTAAACTAAATAACAATGACTAAGGTGATTGAAGATGTTATCCTTTTTTTTTTGGAATATTTGGGGTGCATTTTTTAGGCCAAATGGTACTACTATCTATTCATAATGTCCCTGTAGGGCACTGAAAGCAATTAAAAGAATGCCTTCTTCATCCATTTTTATCTGCCAGTACCTGCTCTCACAATCCACTTTTGAAAACCAAGAGGCTCCTTGAATTTTATTCAAAAGGACTATTTTGTTAGAAATACCATAACCATCAAAGACAGTATTATCATTGAGTTTTTGGTAATTGATTACTATTCTTGCTTTTCCTCTTTTTTCTTTATGATAATTTCTTACCATGAAAGTAGGACAAGTATGAGAATTTTTGCTACTTTTTATTAATCCTTTATCCAGAAGTTCTTTGATTCGTTTATCGAATTCTTGGTTGTCGTGGTGTGTATACACTATTTGTTTAACTCGAATAATAGTGTTGGGATTTTAAAAAGTAATTTTTACAAACATCTTGTCATTATCTCAAAATTAGAGGATTATTAGAGTACAGTTCTTTGTATAAATGTTTTTGTTGTTTGGCAATTTGTTCTTTAATAGATAACTCAAGTAGTGAGATTGTTCGTGCTATCTCATGTTGTGCAGGTATTACCTTCACACTACAATGGCTGCGTGTAAACTTAATTTTTTGATAAGTGTAAGTCATAATTTTTTAATGGAACCTGATTGACTATTAATTGTAAATATTATTTGATTTATGGTCTGTGTGCATGGAATACAGTTTCTGAAAATTATTTCCATTGATCATATCAAGAGAGGATCGATCAGTAGTGCATAGAACTAGTATAATGCATTTAACTCCTCCTAACTCTATGGATAACCCTTCTATGGCTTTGCTGTGGCTCACAATGCTATTATTAGCTATTCTTACTAGTAAAGGATTTTTGTCTCTTTTCCATATAAATTTTAGAAATAACAATTTTTTTCTAAAGCATACAGAATAACCACTATGTATGTATGCATACAATTCATATTTGTTATACCCCTCTAAGCATACATTTATTGGGGCATAGATGCTATTAGGATTTGTGTTGGTGGCTTCATAGCATATCTTTATAATCATATTTTTGACTAATTCATCCTCATAGATTGACTCACTAGTAGTTCTTGTTTTGTACCCAATGACTTTCCTATCCATACTCATACTTCTATCTACACTGTCTCTTACATGTTCAAAACTTATTCTACTCATTTCACTGGTCATATTAATTATATCATTTTTTTTAAGCTCGTCTCCAGCTTATGAAGATCCTTCTTCCCATTCTGATCTTACACTCATGCTTCTTAATAATTGGGGTTCAATTGTAATCTTACCATTCTCATCTATTTTTATCACATTTTTCTTATTTAATTTTGTAGGATTAGCAAAGCTAGATATCCATAACCTATCAATTTTATCTCTTGTGCATTGGATTTTATCTTTGAATCTTTTGCATTGGAGTAGGCTTTTAAATTTTTCCGCCTCTATCATTTTCACCTTAGTTTTGGGTCAATAGTATTATCTAATTTGTAAATAATTTTTCAAAACATCCTCAGTGGGCATCCTCTGTTTTTCATGTACATCTCAACTGTTTTTATATTAAGAGATAAGAAGTTTTAGCGAATTCGTCTTTTAGACTCACATAATATCAATGTCCATAATTGAATCCTATTGATTCATTATATAAATTAGTCTTAATCCCAGTGATAATTTGATTATTAAATTTGGTATGCCTGATATCATAGAGTGAACCATAGAGATCAATATCTTTCTCATAATACTGTAATGGAATAATTGAAACTTGGACACTTCCAACATGGATATACCTGTATTTTCTATTTTTGTTATACTTAAGGATATTTTTTCAATTAACGAGATTAACTTCTCCCGCATCATACTCACAATCTTTATTTTGATTTCTAGATCTCCTTCCATTATTTTACATACTTATTTGCTTTTCAATTAAAAGATGGATTTTGTATAGATCATGTTTTCTGAATTATAAGAAGGACCCAATCTCCTTTGCCTTCTTCATGATCATTGTCTACAATAAATTCTTCTTCTTGAAAATCACTAAGACTAATGGAGCTACTTTTTATCATATGACTGGTCTCTTCATAATTACTTTCTTTATATGCAGCTTCTAGTATAATCTCAACAATTCACTTATTATTATTTAAGGCTAGGGCTAGTGCCTCTTTCCCACATAGCTTAAAGTAATTTAGGCTTCCTAGAGTTTCAATCAGCTTATTATTCTTCCTATTTTTGCATTCAATAGCGTAATGACCTAATTCTCCACATACCCAGTATTTGCAGTTGTTTTTCCCTGCAGGATAATAAGCGGCTTCGCTAAAAAATTTTCGTTTCTTAGGGCTTGTTTTGTTATAATATTTTCTTCTATATTTGTCTCCCCTTTACTTATTAAAACTCTTTTTCTTATAAAATTTTCTTTTTCTTCTCCTTTTAGCTCCTATTCCCATTGGTGAAGAGAGTTCTAACAAGCTAGAAATTATTTCTTAATTTTCTTTTACTTTCAGAGATCAAGACATTGATCATTAACCCACTTTCTTAAATAAGAGATTCTTGAACCAAGGGTATCAATGACATCTGCTGTTTCAAACCATGAATATATTTTTCATTAGGTATGGAATTTATCGGATCCAGTAATTTGTCACAGAACATACCAAGATTACTTTATTATGCTTAAGTTTATAATAAAATTAACTAAAATCAGCAACATAATTCTCCAGGTACGTCATATCCCATAACTCTATACTATTAATCTTTCTCTGTTGTTCTCTTGTTTTTCTTTCAAAATCAAGTTTAGCTCTGACAAACTCTATTTCGATTTTCTTACATAAATTTTTGAACATTGCAGCTGGTATTTCCATTATTCTCAATGCATTTTTACCATTTTTATTTAATGAATCATATCAATCAACTACAATGCCGAAAAAACTATATTCGATACAATTCAAGAAATTTCCTACCGTCTATGTGTTATTGAAATTTAAGACACAATTCATTCCTTTTTCCTAATACCCAAATATTTCTTCTCTATTACGAGCTCTATCAATATTTAAGATATATCCGGTTTAACTAATTGGGGTATAGTCAATTTCTTCAAAGGTCGTACTTCTCCTCGGGATAAACCCAAAAGAAATGTTCGTTGTTCATCCCACTAGAACATTGATAAACCTTTATTTGACCTGATTTTAGCCCCTATTTAATCACTTTTTCTCATGGTTTTATGTCGACTCTAAATGAGAAAGCAGAGATTAAATTAGATTAGCCTCTAATAAACCCTTTTAAGGGGAGATTAGATTAGAGAGTTCTTGTATACATTGTAGAAGATTTTGGATTTGCAATTGAAAACTAAGTTCTTCTTCGCCTTTTCTCTTTAATTCCATGCTTTTTAATTTATTTGCTAGTTCAATAGATTATTGTTTTGCTTTGATTTCAATGTTTGTTTGTGAATTAAAACTTTGATCTTTGGTTGTGATTTGTTTTTGAGATAATCGATGGATTCTTGTTTAATCCTTGACCTAACTTGTTTATGCTAGAACTTAGAGATTTCTCTCGCTCCCACCAAGTGTTTGATGAAATGCTTGAAACAGCTTTCGTCCGTGTTTTGGGGCAATCGACTTATGCTGAAAGGTAAGGTCAATTGTTTGGTGTGGGTGGAAAGAATAGCTAGTATTTAGATATGAGAATAGTCCAATTCTAGTTAGATCTAAGGTTGCTATTTTTGTAGTTCAATTGGGCTAACCCCATGAAAATAGGTGGTTAGAACAATTAAACTAGCCTTCAACCCTTGATAGAGGGTTTAGGTGAGTTTTGATGGTGCAATCAATCATCCTTCAATCCTAACATAGCTTTGGAAAGGTTAGGGTTTGACTTGATTAATTGGTTTATCTTAGGTTCAAATATAATCAAAGTTTTTTGTTTGTTTTAGCAGTTTATCCCCCTCTTGTTTTGCCTAACTTGAGATGCTTTTGTTAGCTCTGGTAAACTCCTTGCGGACGACTCCTCGAGTACTCAACGATACACCTTGTACTTAAAGTCGACAAATGTTAAAACTTGCCTAACAAACTGTACTTAGGCCACAAAAAGAGGGTATTCCTTTTAGAAGGTTCACCAAATTCCTCGAGTTTAGGAATTACATTGCTAACTAGATTGTACTCAATTTTATCTGTGTTAAACTATTCTCCAATCTCGTTAATCCTGTCATCAAATGTCATCTTACCATATTTTTTTTATCCAGTTTCTTTCTTATTTCTACTAAAGGTACCACAAGAATATCCTCTAGCTTAATTAAGTTCATCTATTGATATACTTCTTCTTCTAACTAGACATTATTTGTCTCTTCATTTTCATCAGTTAATACATTCTATTTATCAATAATTACATGCATGATTTTGTTTAATTCTTTTGGATTTTGTTCTTTCTCAAACAAATCATGTAACCCGTCAAGATCATACTTCTTGTACTCCAACCTCTTCTTCTTCTTCTACCTTTTTAGATGATTTTTCAGCTAATTTTTCTCCTACCTCTTTTTGGATTTTTATATCACACAAAGGAAATAGATTTTTGTCTTTGGGGTTTTGAAAAGGATATTTATGCTGACATGGATTACTAATACTTAAAGTTGATTTGCCACTATATCTTGTTTTGATAACGAAAGAAAGATGGATGGCAGATAATTGCTCATTATTCTTCTTAACTTTAGTCTTAATTTTTGCTAATTTGACTTTTAATTCTAAAACTGTGTTAGTGATATGGTTTAAATGAGGCCCTACTAAAGTGGTTCCTTCTATGGAGTGCATATTATGTGAATAATTAGGGGTAGGACATGTAGATGATGATTCTAGCATTAAACACAGTTAACTAGATTAATTAAGCACTAATTAGCTTAACAATCTTAATTATTTTTCGTAACATGGCTCTGATATCAATTAAAAGAGGAGCTCGAGTAGTACTGATAAGCAAAATTACACATTCACAAAATTAAAACTTTTGAAAGTAAGTTCGTAAAGATTGGGGTTAAAAATACAAATATGAAAAGTTTAGGCGTTATCATAAAAATAAAAATAGTAAACTGTCCCCTTAAAACAGTTTTCACATAATATTGACCCTTTTAAATATACTCTAATAACATGGTCCCCTAAATATGATTTCCATACAAAACAGGGTATCTGCCAGTGATATTTCGCAAAAAAGCATACCATAATAAGATGTACAAAAACTCAGTGAAACCCAAGCAAGGAAAGTTAACCAAAGGAATCCGCAGTCAAGATTGTCATCAGCCTTCTAACTATAACCTGAGGGGAAACCTCTTTCCTCTCATAATGGTTAACTACATTGTGAATGAAGAACATACTATTAGTAATATATAGACCCACCTCCAACAAAACTATTTTGGCAAATATTGATGATGGTAGGTAAAATTGTTTCTAATCTATTGGAAACAGTCTTAGCAATGACTTGACAAAGTACATTGCTAAGAGCAATGGGCCTATAATCCCCAACAGTAGTAGAACTAGGCTTTTCAGGGATCAACACAAGAAGTGTGCTATTTACATGCTTAAGGAGTTTACCAGTTTTTTGAAATTTCAAAATAGCACCACAAATTTCCTAACCAACAATGTGCCAAGCTTTATTGGGAAAAAAAAAAAACAAGAGGTATAGCCATCAAGGCTAGGAAACTTGTCATCATCCATAACAAATAAAGCATTATTAATCTCATCCACACTATACAACTGGGGAAGAGCTCGTCGTTGCTCAAAGGTAAGTCGTGGACCATGTTCAATCCAAACTAAATCAAGAGGAACAACACCAGGGGTTGTACCTATCAGAGATTTATAAAAATCACTAATAGCTTCAGCAATAGAAGATAGAGAATTATAGCTACGTCTATGACTATCAAGCACTCTAGAAATGAAACTTTAGCTTCGCTTTTCCTTGATAATAGAATGACAGTAGGCACTATTAGCATCATCCTCTAAAAATTTCTCCTTGTCCCTCTACTAAAGAATATTCTTCTTAATGTTATAAAATTTTGCAAACTCCTCTAGCACATTCTTTCTTTAACTATGTGAATCCTTAGACGAAGGGTCCTATTGCAGCTTATCTTAAACCTCAATTAATTGCTGGTAAAGCAACAACACTCTTGTGTGGCCACCATTATAATGCTTTAGATGAAACTGCTTTAATTGGTACTTAAACAATTTAAGCCTAGAAACAACTTTGAACATCATAAACCCAAACATTTTAAGAGACCAACCATCTCTAACAACCACAACACAACTTTGGTGAATAGACTAGACATTTAAGAATTTAAGAGGTCTTATCCTACCTTAAAAGGAGTCCATGATCTACACCTACATCAGGCAATGATTAGAAACATCAAGGGATTTAAGCTCAACAGCAAAACTTCAGCCACAAGATAGAGTAGCTGGGTTCCACATTATCATATCAAGTTCTAACCACATTCTCAAACATCCCTTTTGCTTATTGGACCAGGAGAAGTAATCACTTGGAGCGGGAACATCACCAAGATGGTTTTGATCACAACAAGCATAGAAAGAGTCAATTGCTATTTGATCTATGGAAACTTTAGATAATGTCTCTTCTTGACTCAAAATTCTATTAAAATCACCCGGTAGTAGCCAAGGATGAGATCCTATAGGGTTGCATTGATGTAGAGGAGACCAGAGATCCTCCCTAAACACATTAGAATTAGAGCCATACATAAAGGATATATAACCACCGAAAAAGCCAGCAGAACCATTTTCCCCACAACGAGTAACCTGGCTAGACATGAATGACATAGAAACACTCAATCAACATTGCCAAAAAAAAACCCCCAATTCCTACAATTATAATGATAGGAGTAATTAGCTATGAAAAAATACTACGGGAACAATTTACATGCCATGCTACTAGCATTTGGTTGCGTCACTTGAGTTTCTACCAAGAAAAAGATAGTAGGTTGATATTTAGAGAATTCTTTTGTGATCTAAGCCTACTTTAGGAGGTCGTTTAACCCTCTCATATTCCAGCATGTAATTATCATAGGCAAGTGAACAACCAAAAGGCCCCTCCCCCCACACTCTTGGTCTTATCATGCTTCGTCATAGAT
>NCQV01136480.1:7471-33452 GCA_002740545.1 Lophocereus schottii | reverse complement strand
ATTAAACGTGGAAGAAAATTTGCATTGCGAGAATAATCTGTCGAGTTTAGGAGGACCTTCTTCATGATTGTTTCTTTCTTCCAAGTTTCCACGCCCTTGAGGGTTGCCTTTGTAGCCGTGACTGCATTTTGTTAGGATTGAATCAGGCACATGATTAGGGACAAAAAGGAAGGAATGAAAGACAAGGCTAACTCGAATTCAATCACAAATTAAAACATACATAGGAAGAGAATAATTAGCAAGATTGTGATCATCCAGTCTGCGAAAATCACGTTGAAGGCGACTCCAATACTAATCCCTAACACCAACATTGGTTGGAAGAGGAGTGCAAGGTCATAGTCAATGACAGGCATTTCAAGAGTTGGATGCCTTTGCTTAAGATTATAATAAACTGTTGAAACTGCCGCACCCATAATCATACCTGAACAGACAACCAAACATTGACAATCAGGCTATCAGAAATTACCAAAATTTACACACATTGAATATTAAGATCCAGTCCGCCTTCTAAAATTTAGAACAATGTCTTGCCAAAATTTACTACGCTTGGAAATCTATGGGCATCTTCCAATTACACAATTTGCATGTGTTCCTTGGACTCTATTTGAACCCCAAAGCCCAAAAAAAAAAAAAAAAAAAATAAATAAATTTTGGACAACCATATTGGCGTCCAAGGAAAACGAAAGGACATCCGGATATACAGTTACACAGCTATCAAAATATTTTTTTTTTTTTTAAGGAGAGGAGCTCTGAGCCTATCCTTGTCCTCAAATCCAATCAGGATAAATTATAAAAGAGCAGAAAGCTTATCCAAAAGCAAGGAAATGAATCTGATAATGCTTACACTTTGATATAGCTGTAGAAGATTTGGAATCAAACCCAATAATGAGGGTAAGCATAGGAACAAAGATACCACCCCCACCAACTCCTCCAACACTTCCAAAAGAAGCTCCAAAGAACCCAATCAATGAACCCAAGATGATTTTCCATCCAAATTTCATTTCCTGCCAAATCATATTTCCAAGCATCCAAACAAATACCCAAATTCAAAATTTACTACAGATGGAATTAAATTGCCATCATAATCCCATCACAAGCAGTATTAGGGAAAAAAAACAACAGTTAATTCCATACTTACAGGCCAAACATGAGTGTAACCCACTCGACCCTTTTGCCATAGGAAGTTGATCGCCTTTCTGAGAAGACTCAACTCAACTTCTTCCGCTGGAACTTCAGAAATAGCTATTTTTTCCTCAATTTCCTCTTCTGCTGATACAAACAAGAGTAGAGAACCCACCAAAACCAAGCTAAAGACAAGTACCCTCAGCTTCATCAACCCAGATTCACCCATTATCTCCGTTCAAAAAATGGTCTGCTTAATTTCTTTCTTAGTAGTTTCTACAAACACCTTACGAACAGAAAGACGATCAACAGTATGCACTGGAAAATTTGCAGGGACTAGTGGGCACTTTGCGCCAGAAATTGCTCTTGGGATTCTCCCTCTCTCTCTCTCTCTGTGTAAAGGGGCTATGAATCCTGATGGTTGATTCTGAGTCTGAGCCCCTTTTATTGGAAAGTTTATGAGTGCGCAAAGGTGGGTGAATATGGAGTTGGCAAAAAAACGAGTGATTGGCTCTGGTTGACGGCGGCGTCGTACGGTCATATCTGACTTTCAAATGTGACAAATTTAACAGCAGGTTAATCTCTTTTTTTTGGAAAAAAAAAAAGATGATGGCTATTTAACTATTTATGATTGGTTAGAGAGTTTTTTCAGTCACGTGCGAAAAATTGGCGTGAGTCACGAGGACCCACGACATTCTTCTTGAGATTGCAAGGGAGAACTGTGCATCCAAGCATCCGTGAAAATACGCGAGAAAATAGATGAATTGTATTTACAATTTTTTTTTTAAGATTTAATATTCTTCTTGCTAGATGGAGTTATCGAGGATTTAAGATACTAGCCTGGATCCATATTTTATACGGTGCATATTTAAATAGATATTTTATAGGTATTTTTTGAAAATAATACATGGATAACTATTGTAGACAAAATAAATATTATAATTTAGAAAAGATGATAGAATAACTCAATGATAAATCTAAATAAACAGCAACTTCGTGCATAAGTATTGGAATTAACAATTAAAAACTATATGATTGTAACAAGGGTAAATATAATTATGATTGAAATATTAGATAGTGAATATGATAAAAATCACGCTAGATGGCATGATAAGAAGTCAATCTATGCCGCCAATAACGAAGAATTTACCTCCTTTTCTTATACCTATAAAGAAAATATATAAAGGTTAAAATCTTAAAGATATCTTTATGTACCTACTTTATGACACATCTGGAATAAGGGTCACTTAAATATGTACAATTAGTCACATGAATGTGTGTATGTATATATACACACACATACATACATACATATAAATATATATATATATATATATATATATATGTGTGTGTGTGTGTGTGTGTATGTGTGTGAATATACATATGTATATGTATATATATATTCATACTTTTTAGGTGTGTATTTGTCATATATTAATTTTTTAATATCTACTTATAACTGACATGACTGTTAAGAGTATATGCTCTTAGAAGTATGATATACATATTGGTCCATGAATAATAAATAATACGGCCGCAGACCTTTGACATGTTTTTATTTTTTAAAAAAATAGAAAATAAAACCAACCAAGTGTGTACATTTGTGGACGATTTGAACTCAACATCCATGCATGCAAGGTGGCTATGAGTGTAATGCTTATCTTGTGTTGATAAGAGCAATCACTTCCCATCCAAAAGGTAAGTGGCAGACCAAGTCAATTATGATTGGCATAAGCAAAATCACACACTTGATGATAAAATATACAATTAGTGTCTCAAATAGACACGAAACTAATTAGATTTAATTTTAGATAGATTGGAATACATGCCAACGGAATGGCTGAATTATTGGGTTATTTACGACTGGGTTTTCACTCACGTAATTTTCTTACCTGCTATTTTCTAATCCACTTGACTGCTTCTTGGTGTATATCTTATATATGTTGATATTTGTTTGGCTTTTTTTATAGCTTGTACCATTTGAATTTTGTTTTTCCATTAATTTGCACATCGTGTTTTGGACTGACGAAATTGACGAACAACGTACGTCATATAAATTTATAATATATTGATAACGTGGCGTGGAGTTATTTGTTTCCAGTTAATTTGTTAATGGATTAACATCTTTTATTGTACTAAAATGATGTTTGTGGCCAACACCAGTCACGGAAGGTTGTATGTTACTTATTTCTTAATTAGGCAGCTTTCAATCAATTTTAGGAGAAAACAGTTTGTTCCTATATTGGAGTTTAGACCTACTGTTGTTCGACAATTATTTTTATCACAAATCCCAGATGATTATTTGGAGTAGTATTTGGTATGGGCCTTTGCATTGTACGTGATAAAGTTTACGTTTTTCTCCTTTTTTGGGTTAATTGCATGACATTTCTAGAGGGGGAAATATCGGGAAAACAAAGGAATACATATTTGATTAAGTAACAGTGATACAGATTTAACAAGCGCATTAATAAAGCTTGTAAATTCCCTCATATAAGAAAAATGTGCGCATTATGCAATTTAGATTCGTGACATTAAGGCAGTAACTTTAAAAAATCATCTTGATAACTATCGCACCATGGGAGACTGTCGACATTGTAATTTGCTTTCACTAATGATTGGTAGGAGTTAGTTAGGTTGGGAAAGATTGAAAGAAGTTGAACGATGATGATAAAAATTATAAATGAATGGGGATTCTTTTGTAAGAAATTTTGAAGAAAATTAGTAAAAGTTGGTAGAAGTTAATAAAAATTAGTTAGAATTGACAATAATTTGTTTAAATTAATTTTTTTTGTAAAACTTGATAAAAGTTAGATAAAATTTGATAAAAGTTAAGAAAATGGCAGAAATTAATAGAAATAAATGTACAAATGAAAAGAAGATACTCATAGGGCATGTTTCGACTGCTACCCACTTCAACCAACTCAAGTAAAAAAAATAAATTTCAACTCATTTCAACTCACTTCACCGTCACAAAAAAATTACCACGTCCCATCCATCATATCAAACAAATATACTTATTTCTTTCAACTTTAATCTATGTCAACCCATCCCAACTTATTTTAATAAAAAATATAAATTTTAATCAATTTTAATTAACTTTATCTATGTCAAATTATATTTCTCAGCGAAAAAATAAAAAGCCCACATTCATAATTTAATGGAATCGGCCTCATTCCACAGAAAGGGATCCCGCGAATAGTCTCGTCCGTCTCGCGCAACAAAATTAGTACACAGCAGACATCAGTCAAACGTCAATGCTTGGCACTGCTTGCGTCCACGTGATCTTCTACGCGTAGTCGTGTCGCTTCCAAACACGTGCCCTACTTGTGTTGTAAAAAAAGATAGAATGATTGACGGAACGCCTCGGTTCTCCGGACCTTCTGAGGTTCGAGCAGTTCAATCATTTCGGGTTATTACTCCATTTTGTTTAGCTTTTTAAACTTTATTATGTTATATAGCCAATTTGAATCTCCAAGTTGATCAAAACATGTCAAAAAGAGAAGTTTTTACCAGTTTAAACCCTAATAAATTTATTTAAAAAAGTAAATTTAATAATACATTATTATCATTAGGATACATAGTTGCAGTTAAATCGGTAAGAACAATATTACTAACCTTCTTATTCATCCTTTGAACGTTTTTTTTTTCCCGACTAAGGGTCTATTCTTATTCATTGAAAAGTATTTTAGAGAAAGGGCGTCAGTGAAATTTTACCAAATATATTTTCTAAAAACAGCTAATTTTATCAAATATTTTTTGTAGAAGTAGCTAATTCAAACAGCTAATATAAGCAGCTAATCCAAACAGCTAACAGCTAATAACTGATTACCAAATAAGGTCGTAGTCAATTTGAATGTCCAAGTTGATCAAAACATGTCAAAAAGAGGAGCTTTTACGAGTTTAAAACACTAATAAATTTATTTGGAAAAAATGCATTTAATAATACATTATTGTCAAAAGGATACATAGTTGCAGTTAAATCGGTAAGAAATAAAACAATATTACTAACCTTCTTATTCATCCTTGGAATGATTTTTTTTTTTTCCAGACTAAGGGTCTATTCTTTTCATTGTAAATTTAGGTTGGTAAAAGAGTAAAGTTAGTTGAGATAAGTTAAAGTGAGTTAAAATTGATTTTTTTTTTTATAATAGGCTGAAATACGTTGAAGTGGATTAAAATTGATATTTTTTTATTGAAGTGGGTTAAAATTGATTGAAGTGGATTGAAGTAGGTTGAAATGAGCTAAAATAAGTTGAAGTTTATAAAGTTAAAAAAACCAACGAAAAAATCTAACTATGTTTACCAACTTCAATTGACACCCATAGATACTTTTAACAAGCGAAAATAAGAAATAATCTAACTTTAAATTAACGCTCTTCCATATTCTCATGTCTGCTCTTTTTATTGCTAATTCCGTGGGTGAGTTATTCTCAGGTTTGTTCTTTTTATTGCCAATTCCTTATTTCTCAGTTCTAACTATTTTCATTTCAGTTCACTCCCTCTCACTCTATCCCATTCTTTCCCATTTTTCATTAAAAAAAATCACTTATTTGAGAAAATGTTCTTTTCATTATATTCCCAAAAAAATTCCAATTCATCTTATTCCTTCCCACTTTTTTCAATTTTACGCTCCCACAAGCCACAAAACACACTCATATATTGAAATTTACTTCTACAACTAATACACACATAAAAAAAAAAAAAGGAATGTCAAGTAGTTCACGAAAATAAATACTCCTAAAAATATCATATAAATTACCCACAACAGGACATACTTCAAACCATACGGTCCTATTTGACCAATAACTTTTAACTGTTTGTAGTAGCTGTTAGCTATTAGTTATTTAAATTAATTATTGGCATTAGTTACTTGAGTTAGTTGTTTATAGAAAACTTGTTTGGTAAGATTAACTATTTCTAAGAAAGATGTTTTATAAAATTTCATTTATGTTATTGTTTCTAAATTACTCTTTAATATAACATTTTTTTTATTTATTGATCATTTTATTTTTTAAATAATAGTTAAATTTGTGTTATATATATAAATTAACTTCATTTAGGATCCTTTAAAAAAAAAAAATCACATACAAGATTTTTTACTAATTCTACATAATTCGTATTCACAGTTTATCTTATTTCTTTTTAATTTGTACTTATATAAATAATGCTTGTGTTTTATGATGTTGTTTTCATATTTATTACAATTTTTTGGGTTATGAATTGAAATTGAAATCTATAGGAATTTCTGATGATTTTATCTTCACTATATTCAATTCATATAAAATATAGTATCAAATATTACTATTTTGCATCTATCAAGAGCTCATTCAATATGGTACTCCATGCTCTTCCTACTTCATGAAAGCAATACTATTTGAATATAATTTAATGATTATAGTGTAATTTTTTAAACTGTTGGACAAATATGTCATTTCTATCCAAAAAAACTATTTTGAAAAAGTTAACAGAAATAACATTTTCAAAAAGAATTTTTTGGGACCAAACAGCTATTTACCAAACATTTATTCAACTATCCGACTTGATCAAAATAGCTAAAACACACCCAAATAATTTTTTCCTCTTAAAAACAATTACTACCGAACACCCCTTAGACGTTAATCTAAGGTAAGTACTCTTGCTAACCTAACCTTAGATCATCATTTGATGTGATCCCTTATTCTACATTGTTTATTTGCCGTCTCCAATGCAATCCAGAAGCTTGGATAGGCCCATTCCCTGGGATGTTATACAAAAGGCGATTCTTATGATCCATATTTAAACCAACATGTATTCTGGGCTGGAATCATGCAGACAGATAGCAAACCAGGCCTGGCTCGGTACAGCCCATTAGGTGCAAGATTAGGGTTTCCGCTGTGCCTCCTTCGCCAATCCCTACCGAAATTCCGCTGTATTCGACGCTTTCCCATGTTCATTTGCTCGTCATCATTAGGGTTAGGGTTAGGGTTAGGATCTGGGTTTCCAAGTGTTCCTTTTAATTTCGTGACCTTATCAAATCAAATTTCAATCTTGTAATTGTAATCTCTCCCAGTGAAGAAAAAATCCCATAAAAAAAGATAGGAAGTGCCGTCTGACACTCCAAAAGCAGCGGCGGTTTGTTTGAGAGAATCTCCGAAGTCGATCATCGCCGCCGTCGAATTCTCCAGCGAATGGTTTCCGTCCTCCGATCTCGGCCCTCCGGCCGCTCATCTCCTTACCCTGGACATGACGCCGTCGAGGAACACCGTCATATCGGCTGGGAACCCTAGCCGGAAGGAATCTCGATGTCCCTGGTAGCGCTTCTTCTTCATTTTCTCTCCCCTCTTGCGCTGCGTGTGTGATCTGAAACGGGTCTCCGAGCGTTTTCTGTTCAATTCTTAAAATTTTTGATAATCGGTCCAATGCCCGTCGCCGATAGCCTGAATGTTGCGACGACCGGCGATGCTATGATCGGTATCGAGATCGAATTTTATATGTTTCGCTAGCTGATAGGAACCCGTTGATCTTAATTTGGTTTTTCGATGATCAAACGGAGCCGATTTCTGCGATTACATTTTGAAGTTTAATTTTACCTTTCCCAGATTGAAATTTTTGTGCGATTGAAGGGCCAGTGATGATAAGTATTTGCAAAAATGTTGGAATTACCGGCTGAATTTGATTACAACATTGATGAGAGAGACTCTCTTTCTGAGGCTTTGTAGTTGACTGAATTTTATCAAAATTCGATTTTTTTGTTAAAAATTGAAAGAAGAAGGTCGATGATGATAAAGTAAAAGGCTTGTTTCTCAAGAACGCTCGCCTGAGAGCTTTCGAGTTGGTGCTGCGTCTAATCCTTCCTTGGATGTCTGAGCTTCTTTGTTTTTTTACCAAAATGGTT
Source organism: Lophocereus schottii (assembly GCA_002740545.1). Lineage (NCBI taxonomy): Eukaryota > Viridiplantae > Streptophyta > Magnoliopsida > Caryophyllales > Cactaceae > Lophocereus > Lophocereus schottii. The sequence goes on along the minus strand of NCQV01136480.1, from coordinate 25,456 downwards.
TTCAAATTACTAAATTTTGTTACTTGAAAATTAAGTTTGTCGATCAATTGACGGAAAAGTACGTAGGTGCCATGCTAAGTTGCTAAGACCATTATTTGTTTTAAAATCTCAGCCCATATTGTAACAAGCATTGCTCTTTTAAGTCCTAATAAATTTACTAATTTTGTTGTTGAGTTGTTACTAATTGTCGCAAATGTTGAAATACGTGTAATGCCTTATATTTCCACCCGGACACCAACCAAAGTGGAACCAATTTACTACAAGTACACTCTTTTCAAAGATCATAGAAGTTGCACTGAATAAAAAACTATGATCCTGTTTAACAAATAACTATTACTTATTTACATTAACTATTTAAATTAATTATTTGTTAAAAAATTATTTAATAAATTAAATAATTTTAATAAAATTATAATTTAAAAAATTCCTCTAAAAATTCATAAAATTAGCTTAATTTTTATGCCAAAAAAGCTTTCTAAAAAACTCATTCATCAAACACTCATGGTAGCATTCTTACGTAATTAAACAGCTAATTTTGATTAAAAAAATAAACTCTCTTTGACCAAAAAGCCCCCCAAAACTATTTGTCAAAACGAATTGAATTATTTTTGTTTATCAATCGCTCTTGAAATGATTGATTAATCAAAATGAACAAAGTAATTGGCATTATGGCCACAAACATACACGAAGAATTCATCAACGCAAAGCAACACAATGTTGTGATTGTTTTTAACTTTTTATTATTAGTTCTAATTAAAAGCCTCCATTACAAACGAAACCCTAAAGATGCTTCAACATTTTATTCTTTTTTTTTCCTGATTTTACAATTTACAAACAAACAAACAAGAGGAGAGAATCTAGAAGTAACCTTCAACTAAAGTAGGCTTCTCGTCACCTTCTCCATCCTCATCTTCCCTCTCCTCTGCTTTCTCTTTAATCTTCAATCCTCTCATTCCATCGACACAATCCTCACCGCCATCGCCGCCGTTTCCGCCGCCAACGACCACCACCTCATCCTTCTTCTCCATCTCCCCCTCCTTCCTCGCTCCCTTCAGATCACTCCCCAACTCAACGTTTCCGCCCAACGCGCCGCCCTTCTCTGTGGCGCACGGTCCCGGAACGCCACTCTCGGGGGCGATCCCAACCAGCGCGTCCGACGGCGGCCATTTTCCCGTCGAAGGGTCGTTAACGCATCCACGGCCGTCGTCGTCGATGAAGATGGAGGCGGCGCGTGAGCCTACCGCCGCGGCGGCTTTAAGAAAGGCCTCTTGAATGGAGTCCAGCGGCAAGGCGCAGTCCTCGAGGCCGGCGTCGTCGAGGCATGGAGGACGGATCTTGCTGAGCAGGCCTAGATCTTCGCCGGCCGCTTCCATTTCCGACACGGAGAGAGACAAGGGAAGATCGTTTGAGGATTTTTGCTCTAATCGATATCAAATGAATGTTCCAGAAAATGGAGATGAGAATTAGGTTTTTGGCTAGGGGATGGCTTCATGAGTTGACGTCTGTGTAATGGGCTTGGACAGTTTATAGGTGGTTTGGGATATTCGGTGGCCCATGAAGATAGCGACCTTTTTTTCTTTAATCTGATCGTTTCTTTTTTTTTTTAAATTATTATTTTCCTTTTTTGGGATCTTTTTTAATAACATCTTCTGTGCAAAAATCATAAATGTCTTCTCCAAAGCAAATAAAAATTGTTCTCAATGCAGTGTCGAAATTAATATGTGATATATCCCGGATCCAATGAATGAAAAATAATTAAATTAATTTAAAACTATAAGTAATTGTATCTTTACTATATTATTTGCAATTTCCTTCGTTATAAAGCTGCATATAACCTGCACATAATCTTCTTTAGTGACATCTACAGGACTGCTTACAATTGTAACTCTGAAACTCATGCATCTTAACATAACATATACAAATGAGCTTTGCCATATATACCTAACAAAGCTAGCTACGACTAACACCAATAGAAACTGCTTTTCTACAAGCCCCCCTTTAATGCAAATATTACCTCCCAGCCCCTGAAAAATGAAGCATTGATGCAAAGAATGAAGCATACACTATTAATGGATTCAGAGGTAAACTGAGTCATTCAATCGGGATTTCACGAACATCTGCAGACCCGGTGTTTGCTTTCTCTGTTTCAATCTCCTGGGTGTCGTGTTGATTATCAGTGCTCGAGGTTGATGGGGGCATACCATGCTCGCTGGTGAACACACTGTGCTCACTGGTACTGTGGTCTTGGCTTTCCAAAGCTAGCTTCTTGAATTTCTTTAGGTTCTCCTGGTATTGGCTGCTCGAATCATAATCTGAGCTTGCTTGGAACGTTCTGCTATCAATGGCAGTCTCTTTCAACAGATCCTCAGCAGACAAGTTACCTTCTAAGGCTTGTACTACCTGCTCCAAGAGAGCCAGGAGGAAATGGTTTAGTATGGCATAAGTTCAAACACATGGGGGAAGAGGGGGGGGGGGTTGTGCGTGTGTTTTGAAGATTATTAAGACCTCGCAGGTCACCAACTGTAGGAAGCAAACTAAAGAATGGATCATGCAGATATCATGTTATAACCACTAGTCATATGCTCAATTGGATCCTACTCATGGTTGACTAAGCCAGGGCCGGGTCAGACCGTTTGGGGTTGGGTCATATTTGGATTTTGGGTCTATTATCGGTTTGCCCAATAAAACCTGCTCTGCAGTTGATATTGTGAGACAACTCAATTCAGATAAAGTTCAAGCTTAGATGGAGTTGATCTAGGTTGGGGTTTTGATTTGGGTACTCGTTGAGTAATTGGGCTCAAGTCAATCTTTTGCTACTCAGAGCGATTGAAAGAGAAAATTACTTAAAGTTCAGGGTTTAAGTCCCTACACAAATATGTCTATTTCTGAGCTCTACACATTTACCTGGCTCATTCGTGGCCGTCGCCTTGCAGAGCTAGCGACGCATGCAGCAGCACAAGCAACCATTTGAGTCATCTCAAAGGAATCATACTCCAATCTTGGATCAACAAGACCATCGAAACTTCCACTTTCTAGAGCTTGCATCAGCAAAGGCCGTGCCTATAAGTTCACATTTCAGAATGAAAAACAAAGGCAAGTTTTCCCCACACACTATCTAAAGAAAGGGAAGGAAGAGAGCCTAGACTAATTAAAACAACAATTTTTTTTTCTTTTTTACAAGAACAGCATCACTGCTCTCAGTAGCACCCTGCAATTCTGTAAGGAACCATCATCTACGATATAAGAAAGCCATTCTGCTGAAACTGTAGTGTCAACTACGTACTTGGATTCTATAATCAACTTTCCTGGGCGTGACTTGGGTGTTGACACTTCATTTTAGACCCAAAATAAGCAAATCTTCGAAAAAAATGGAGGTCTAACACTCAGGCATGTGCCCAATCCAAAGATTGTAGCCAAGTCTAAAAACATAGGCATAAAAGGAAATAAGAAATTGAGTAAAATTTGTCATCTGACGTTTGATACAACTTAAGCAAGACGCTCAGCAGTAAACTTAAACACCTGAAGACATTTCTGCATTTACTGCTATTTGGCCAGCCTCTGCTTCTGAAGTCTAGAACCTTCCCAGACACTCACTCAAAAGGGCATATACATAACAACCATACAAAACCATAGATTAAGACAATTTCAAGCAAATCATAGAACCAAAACAAACAAACAAACAAAAAAATCAGGTCAAAATAAACCAAAACAAATCAACGGCTTTCCACATTGGTACAGAAGTTAGGTGAAGACATGACATATATTCTGATTAAGATATCAGAATCAGCTGAGAACAAGATCAAAAATCACTAATGATACTTCTTCAAAATCAATGTTATAAACCAGTGTAATCAGGGACAGTGACCGAAAGACATCCAGTTTGCCTGAGTGATCCTAGAAAAGCTACATAACATCTAGAGCACAATGGCGGGATTATAACTAACAAACAGATATATAACAGAAACTGTGACATTCTTTTGCTTCTCCACTTGTCCAAAAAATCTTAGAGGACATCAAGGTTGCATGTACAGTATCCTTAAAGTCCTTAGTTCCTTACCCATTCAACCATGCTGTCATCCATAAATGGCTTAGCTCTATCAACAGGTCGACGTCCAGTGATCAGCTCCAAAAGCACAACCCCAAAGGAAAAGACATCTGACTTTTCAGTAAGTTTCCCACTTGCGGCATATTCCGGAGCAAGGTAGCTGTAGGTCTCCTCAGATTGTTAGTTATTAAGAAGAACAACAATGTGACAATTTTAACTGTTTAGACATTGACCTTACCCAAAAGTCCCCATAACCCTCGTAGATACATGAGTATCCATGTCAGCAGAAAACTTTGCAAGTCCAAAATCTGCAACCTGACAGGAGGAAATTGCGCTAGCTAAGTCAAATGAACTAACACAGACAATTCTCACAAGGCAATGGCTCAATGATACTGAAATAAGTATCACATCTGACATTTCTACGTTCACTCATCAAAAGAACTCACACAAATTAATGATGAATGCAACCTAACCATTTGGATTGACTCTTCTTGGAATTTTGATTAAGCATAATCAATACGCTAGCATAAAGAACTCACCTTGGCTTCAAAGTCATTATCAAGAAGGATATTGCCAGCTTTAATATCTCGATGTATGATTTTAGGATGGCCTGCATACACATTTGTCTAACCAGGAGTGAAAACCCTTTCAAATGACCATAAGAGAACACGCACAAAGGAGAAGATAGGAAACAATCCCCTAAATCACTCACATTCCTCATGAAGATACGCCAATCCTTTAGCAGCACCCACAGCAATTTTCAGCCTTCTTGCCCAGCTCATAGTTGGTCTTCCTCCTTCTTCAGTTATTTCAGATAGAATTATTTTAAAATAAAAAAAAAAAAAACAATGTTAATGAGATATGGGATGTATCAAGGAACCAACAAGAAAAGACACCCCTAAACCTCAGGAATACCAGATTTTGATTCCTTAGAGGAATCCATTGTAGAAACTAGAATTTTTATATCACCAATTTTCCCTGGAATTTCATCTCAATTGAACAGAAGTTCTACACATCGCATTGATTGATTTTTGATACGTTCTATGATCTCATTCAATTACATATAGTAAACAAGATTATAAAAACCTAGAGAATATCAAATCAAGGTAAAGGATATTATGTTCATACAGATGCCTCCAAACATATGAACTCACAAGATGAACATGCATATTTCAGCGAACGTCATATAAAGTGTGGGTGGCAAATGGGAAAAGCTTACCATGTAAATGGAACTCCAAAGTCTTGTTTGGAATGTACTCATATACAAGCATTCTATGATCTCCAGAAATGCAGTGTCCAACAAGTGAAACAAGATGCCTGTGATGGACACGACTAATAGTTTCAACCTCTGCCTGAAACTCACGTTCCCCCTGTGTACTCCCAGCTTTTGACTGTTTCACTGCAATCTCTTTGCCATTAGGGAGTACTCCCTTGTGGACATATCCAAAACCACCTTGACCAAGGAGATTGGCACTAGAAAAATTATCTGTTGCCACTGCTAGTTCCTCATAAGTAAATGTGCTGTTTCCCAAGGTCACAGGAACGCCAGAAGGTTTCGGCGGATGTGAAGTATCTGAACCCAAGCTGCTACTTGTTGAAGGTGGTATAGGTGCAACAGAAGCTTGCTGAGGAGGTGATTGTACATTTGACAGTATTCTTGGTAGTGCATCAGGCTTAGATTGCTGATGAACTACAATATTCACAGGTGGAGTCCCACTGTGCAGACGTTGATCTTGTCCAGGAGAAGAATCAACTACAAGAGACAGCAATTTCATGAGTTTACATGAGTAAAAGATAAAGACTCGAGGGAACGAAGAGAACAGGTGGAGAGGAGATATAATATACAAAAGCTCAGTAGAAGAAAATCAGAAGTAGCTTTTCCATTGCAGGAGATACTTAGTTTTTTGTCTTTTTTTATTTGGCTTCTTTTTCCTTCATGGGAGAGGGGAGGAAGACAGAGAGTCTCAATAAAGGGTTATCATCTACCAAGTATCAAGCACTTGAAGGAGAAAAATAATATTAATCCTTTTTTTAAAAAATCAGAAGCGCGGATGAACGACCAGTCTCTTTGGGTTGGGCAATGGGGCGTCGCCCGGGGGGGGAGGGATCGTTTGCCAGTCCAGCAGGACAGTGCAGCCTAAACGAAATGCCCCAGAGGCAATGCGAAAAAGCAGCTGATGCAGGAGGACTTGTTATAATCCTACAGCCCTACAGGAAATTAGGTTCCTCAAGGTTTATATGATATCCACCCTAAAGAGCATTAAGAATCTGCAAAGATTTACGGACGATTTACGTTTTTTTTTTATACAAGAAGACAACAAGCATCATAAAGGTGGGTACGCTTCGAGAAAGAAAATATGAACCTACAAAGTCGGTGCTCTGCTGAGACGCCCAGCTGCAGCTGAGGGCATGGTGACATTCATTTCTCGGGCAAGTCAATGCTCCAATCCTTATAGATTAACCCACCCGCTCAACTCAGCACCAAGCTCATGCAAAGAACCAAACTAATCACTAGTGTCAGTCGTATATAACAGAAAGGAAAGTATAATATAAACTTTATTTACCCTCACAGATGAAGGGGCAAAAACAAGAATGTCTGGCTAGCTGCTTTTCAATTTCTAACACAAAACAGGAAGGATATTATAATTTCTTATACAGTAAGTATAATCAGCCCCGCACCATCAATGTGAAAGTTGGCACAACTCGGCAGGCAAACAGAGATGTATATGAGACAATAGTTCTAGCAGCTTCACAAAAGAAGATGATAAGAAGAATTCCTGAATACTTAGAAACCGCCACATGAATGTGAAAGATTTACTTCGGAAAGTGTAAACAATGCACTTTGAAAGGCATCTATGGACTATGCCACATCTAGATGGGCATTTAATTTAAGGGATTGTGCGGATGGGATTAGGAATGAAAGGAAAACTTTATTGTTCCCATATTGAAAATATTGTATTTGAAATTTGGGATATCATACGCTGACAACTAACTTGTCTCAGAAGCAAAGCAAAAAATCAGTTTCTCCTAATGCATACAGTTGATGGATTCGATCTCCATACTAATGTTCATTAGATAACACAAAATGTATAAGTGCACCATCAATACCACTTAAAATGTTTTCAATGCAATAAATCTTAGGGGCATTGAAGATGTACTTACCTACTTTGTCAAACACAATACTCATTAGCATGAAATACAATATAATGGTTAATGAGTAAAGCACACACACAAAAAAGCCCTATTCAACTTGCCCACTTAGCTTAGAAAAATTTAGACAAAAAAGATCACTTTTTCTCCTCCTTTTCTGAAATGGAACTCCAATTTTCTGAAACTCTGTTTGTCACCTCCATATCCATTTCAACTAAACTAAGATCACAACAAAGCTGGGCAGCGTTTAACAATAAATAGGCCAAATCTTTACTTGTGGAGGTCGTCAAAAATTGAATTGACTGCTAAACAAAAGTACTAAATTGCTAATCTAGTATAATTAAAAGTTTAATTACACCCATGAATCGGTCAACGTCGCCATTAATAATACAAGGTCGTGAAGAGTAAAGACAAACCAGGCGAAAATCTAAATCATATCATAATATCAAGCTGAGTACCATAAACCAATTAATTAAATGGTAGACAGCAATAAAATCAATAATTAAATTAATACAACACGAGAAAAACACCCAAAATTTTTAAAAAGAAAACAACAAAACTAAGAAAGAGAGAGCAGCCATACTCTTACTAGGAAGCAACTGATTCTGATCCCGAGCACGCTTCCTCTTATTTCGCTGGTGGAAAAAGACGAAGACGCCCACGCCAACCAGAACAATTAACCCTCCAAGACCAATCCCCACCACCAACGCCGCCAATGTTTGCTTCGATATCCCCGACGGCGGCGGCGGAGGAGGCGGAACTACGCTGCCGTTCTGTGGCGGAGATATAGTGATGTTCACACCCGGAACTGCCGGAAGAGTTGCCGGCGGCGCAAAAGACATCGCCGGAAAAGTTGGGAGGAGAGAGAAAGTCAAAGTAGAGCGTCAACTAGATACAGAAACTGAATTTGGATTTTTTTTTTTGCCCCCTATTTTTTAGGACGCGGAAATCGTGGGTTGCATTGTATGAAACGGGGGTAAGAATTTCTGCTTTGTACAGTTGCCAAAAACAAGAAGAAAAATAGAAAATGGTAGGAGAGAGAGGATGACGCAGAAGAGAAAACGGCGTCGTTTGGATTGGAGGGTAAAGGTAGTTTGACGACGTTTTTCGACATGTTTGTCTTAGAGGAGTGGGGCCAGGCGGTTGCCTTGAGAAGGACAGCGAATTAATTTTGGTAATTAATCGATTTATTAGCTGAAAGTGAAGGCCTAGGCTGCGTGAACACTGAACACTAGAATATTTGATCTTTTTCTTTTATTATTATTTATTATTAATGCCTTCACATAAGGTTCTTTCATTTCATGGGGGCTCCATTTATTAAGGTTTGGAGTTTGATTATTGGCTTTACGACTAGGTTTAGGTCTATCCTTCCCATTCCTTCGGGACAAAAAAAAAATAAAAGAAAAACCAAAAAAAAAGTACATGAATATCCTCTCCCGTGTATGTCCTCTCAATATTTCTAAAAAATTAAATTTTAATTTGAAACGAATATCTGATAAAAGATATATGGAACATGATATCGGTATTGAAAACTTCTGTTCTTGTTTTTTAATCTGTTGAGTAACATATGGATAGAGAATATATATTATATACTTTGTTATCTTACCTGTTTAGTTAAATCAAGTGTCATTCGCATATGATTCTTTTCTATCTTTCTAAATGTGCATATGAGAAAACGGTTTTTATATTCAATACATTTGTCGAGTATCAACGAGGTATTCAATTGGGTGGCTTTTTCTATTAGTGAGGATTGTATTAACCAAGAGTTGCCTGTCCAAATCTCTAGTATTTGTCATTCTTGTTGAAGCGCCAACTCCAATGCCTTTTCCGCGGCCAAAAATGTGGCAATTTCTCTTGAATTGCATAACACCTTTTGTTGATATGTCAAGATGGTTATTTTTTGTTGTTGTGCCATTATGGCGATGCGAACCCTCTGTTTCTATCTAGACCATACTCCCGCTATTAGTAGACCCCTATAGTACCATGATTGGCATCTGTCGCAGGGGCAAGGTCTTTATACGGTGTTTACTTACCTATGCAAGGAAGTTTGAGATGGGAGATAAGTTGCTTCTTAGGATATCCACCAAGCATAATGGAGATCTAGATGCTGACTGGAATATAATTTGATTTTGAGCTAACTAGATGTTTCATATAATTGCTGCGAAAGTAGTTGGTCCCTGTTGTCTTGGGTCGCTAACTCGGTTGAGCGGGATCATCCAGTTGCATATCCACTGCGTCTAGAGAACGACTGGATTAGCATCGCTGTTCACTGCCAAATGAGATGTCCACCAGAGTAGCTTGGATATCCAACAGTCTCTGAATAGATGTCGGACTGTTTCCTCTGAGTTATTGCACATCGAACATTCATATATTTCTCATACTCTTATGATTTTCCTATTATTGCCGGTTAGGAGAGCATCATGATACGCTCTCTAAAATAGGATTTTCTAGTGGGTTGGAACTTGGAGCAACCACAAGATTTTCCACATTTTGATAGTTTGGTCACTCCAATTGAGCTTATCGCTTTCCATTAACCACAAATACCTAGGTATGTCAGTGTACTCCCCATTGCGTCGTAGTGGTCAATATATTATATCGGGTTTCTTAGTAAGCCTAACATTTTGCTCGAGGATATTCCATTCTACTTGATGTGGAAAGAGACTTTTTATTTTACTTACATTCCATCCACTTTGGTAGCATTGAATAGATCAGCAACAGGTTGATGTTCCCAGGTTACTGGATTAATTGATGGCCATAAGGGCAAGCTCTCACAACTACATCACTTGTCTTCAAGCACTCTAACTGTATGACCGTTCCAAATTTGCCATCGAAAAGCCTCCTTAAAATTAATTGCCGCTCTAACCAAACCTCGCCTTCCTCCTGACGATTTGTGCTCTTTACAATCACAATACACCGCATTTATAGGAGAGTGGATACCGTACTTACCTTGATAAATTTGGCCTATGAGTAATTGAGGATTCGTATGAATACGCCATGCTTGCCTCATGAGGAAGGCTTGGTTCCATTTCGTAAGGCCTTGTGTGCCCGATCCCTCTCAAACGCATGGTTGTTGACATTGATCCGTCTAATCTAGTGTGTAGATGGGTTTCTTTGAGAGTTCAACCAGAAAAATTTCATAATCAGAGAGGTGAGCCACCAAAGAACATTATTTGGGAGTTGACATACCAATGGCATGTGATGACATATTACCCCAATAACTTTATTTATAAGGAGAAGCGTCCAGTGGGCGCGAGAAACATAGATTTTCAACCTTGTAATGTCTGCTGTACCTTTTCAATTAGGCCATTGAATGTGGTTGCTTTAGGTTTCTTGATGTTTACTAGAACAAGAAGGTATTTCCCGGACGATGTCTCAATCTTCATCAAAAATAAGGATTATAAGAGATTCCTATGTGGCTCTTGTGCATTCGGCGAAAGAACTAGGAACGACTTATATGTGTTTATGAATTCTCCCGATGCCAACCAAAACTTATGTGTTATTTGAAGCATAGATTGGCACTGGTGTTGTTGTATTGTTGTGAAGAAAACAGCATCATCTCCAACACAAACGATGATTAACTCCCTGACATTGCTTTCACTCTAGTGGATGAAAATATAGGGAAACAGGGGGTCACCTTGCTGGATGCTTGATGTAGGTTTAAACCATGCAAAAGGCTTGCCATTAATCACAACCGAGCAAGAGACCATTGTAATACATTTCATAATGCGGGCTATCCACAGCTGAGGAAATGGTCAATCAAAATTCCAAAGAATTAGTTTCCTTTTAATTAGATCTAGATGATCTAGATGGAGCCTGAGTCATGGAAATGGTCAATCTTCACCATCCATGGACTTGGAATTCCATCACGTTGCGGCATATTCAAAACTTGTTCAGTTGTTCTCATCTATATTCTATAGGTTTGCTCATAAAACTCCTCCATTCAATGTTTAGCTAGTTAGCGAAACACATTCAATCATCCACAACTAAATTTTCTAAAAGGATACAAGAAACCTATCAGAACGAAGAGAGATTGAAGGGGAAAAAAAGTCACTAGTTCACATACTTGGACACATTGTCCTCTTCAATTTTCATCACTTTCGACCTCTTCACTTTCCTCTGAATCTGTTTCAGACATTTTCATCTTCTTTTGGCTCTCCAACAAGTTTTCACTGCCCTCATTGGCCTCGCCTTCTAACTCGTTTCCATTTTCACCTTGGGCTCCACATCTTTTCCTCTGAGGAATTACCTGGAAGAAAGCAGTCTTCCAATCCCTCAACTCTAAGAACTTGAGCAGAATCTCTACCACCTGGTTAACAGTAAGGACCTATTGACAAACAAAAACCACACAGAGAGACAGCTTTTTAGATTTTCAGGAAGGAAAACATCCACTTCACATGGTTCTTCTATCCATTTCCAGCGATCACACACAGTGAATTTGGAAGGAAGGCAGAAAGGTCGCTTGAAAATGGAGCTTTTGTGTAGCCCTGAGTATTTTCAGACTTTCAAGGTACTTTCAATCTGGTTATAGGCATACAATTGTCATAGCAGGCCTCAGGGATAGGAATTCATATAAGCCAACCCAAGTATGGACATCTATTACTAGTACTTTCAGTTTAAGGGGGGAAAAAGGGGTAGCAAAAGAGCAGGATGATGGTAAAACACTTCATCAGTACATCCTTTAGATGTATGAGCATATTTGTAGAAACTAGAAGGGGGGCTAACCACTTTGAACTGACCTGAGAACTCGACATTTTCAAGTAATTCCCAATGGGAAGCTTTGCAGTTTGAATTCCCTGCTCTTGAGCTTTCTTCATAGTTATTCCTTTCCACCGATTTCGATCCACCAAACCACCAATGATATATAATTTCTTGGGGTCAAGGTCCTCCAGAATGGTTTCTGCATCAGCAGTCAGATAAACCAGATTCTCCTTCTGGTCTTTCAAAGCTTCAATGTATGATCGGCTCTCTTTTTCAATGATCCACTTATTAAACCCTGGAAGCCTATTCAAGTAGCTGTCAATCTTTCCTTCACATCCAGTCAACCACAAATGGCCTGGGGAACTGCATCTTCCATTAACAGCATAACAATACATTATCTGCAAGGCATTGCATTAGCTCATTGTAGTATATTAAGATATCTAGTGGCAACTCAAGGGAGGGGGGTTATATAGGCAAAGCAGACAATCAGTTCCCTTGACCTTCTATTGCATTCAGGAGTTCACTTCCAATCTAATTGTCAGTGGCCACAAATGGGAAACAGAAATTCATTCTAGCAAAAAGGAACACGTCAAAAGAATGACATCAATCCGAAGTGTTGAAAACTAGGTTCAGCTTGGTTGCCCTCCAACTTGATTGCTTTCTCTTAGGGGTAAGACATCAAAAGCCCATAAGCCATAAGAGCTTTATCACCGTATCTATGAAGTCATTGAGTTCGTACATAAGCCCTTGCATAATTCAGATGAGAGGCCAACCATATTCCTCTTGAAGTTGTCAAATGTTATATTCTTATTTAACTCAACATACACAGTTCAATAATGAATGTGGAATAATGCAGAAGCTCATACAATCAAGAAACAGTTGTCCTATCAGACATGGATCTTGCAATTTATTGACCTTGAGAAGGTCGAACCAATTGTTACTCCCAAGCAAAGCAAAGAGGCCCAGGACACTTGTTGAGATTAGGTTGCAAGGATTTAACTAATCCCGGATTCTAGACATACAATAATCCTTTCAAGTAAGACCATAACCAAATACATCTAGATATGAATCTTGAATTCACAAGGATCTAACTAATCCCGGATTCTAGACATACAATAATCCTTTCAAGTAAGACCATAACCAAATACATCTAAATATGAATCTTGAATTCACATGGACTCAGAAGGACTGCAAAGTGGATGCTCAGGTCACTGTCTCACAACAATTGAGAGTTGAGATGATACACTAAAAGATCACAAGTTCTTTCTTCTTTCAGCACAAATTTATTAATTGGGGGCAGGGGGTTCCCTTGTCCTTTTATTCATGTGAATGCCCTTACTTCTCTTACCATTGAGACATGCTGTATCCAAAAATTTCGAGGCAATGGTGTCTACTTTCAAGAGTCATGGACTTAGATCAATGTCAATGAACTCTATAGCTACACACTTTCATGACTTTCAAGCATTGTTCTTCGGACAAATAGAAGATGGTCTAATAAGTTTGCTCAATTCATTAGAAGACTTCAAATTTTCCACCAGGCGTTCCACACAGTTAACAATACATAACCCATGTACAGGGGTTGTCAACTAGCTTAGCTGTTGGTCAAGAATGCTCAAAACCCAATTGTAGCTGCTAACCAAGAATACTCAGATAAATACACATTCCAATCAAAACCCTCATGCAAGCTTCAAGCACTAACAACTAACTGAGCATAATCCCCTTTCTAATCCCATTCCCCATTCAAATACTATGCCCCATTTTGCTCAAGCTCGTCAAACTCTGTGCACAAGCACAACGCACAAATTCAAAATGAGAACTTGAAAATTGGAATACAGATATATTACCTGCTGAACGAGGCTGTTGACCTCAGTTGGGTTCATGAGGTGCCCAAATTCAAGATCAATGACGATCTTCTGGCCATGGAGCTTCGCCTGAGTGAGACGCTGAATCTTGTCCTCTCTCTCCTGGGCTCGCTTGTCCATCCTCTCCTTCCTGAGGGCTCTTCGGGACTCGATGAACTTCATCTTCTCCTCTTCGGATGCGACTTTTGAAAGCTTGGCCTCCCAATCCTTCTGCATGCGCTCTTTGTGTAATTTCTTCTTCTCCTTCTTCTCCGCCTTCTTCTCCGCCTTCTTAATGTCATACATCTTCTGTTTCATCAGCTTCTTCTGTGCTCGCTTTGACAGGCCTAGCTGCTCCTTGGTGGCGGACGCTGTTGCTGGCTCCTCCACTGCTCCCTCCATCTCTCTCTCCCTCGAAGAGGTTTTGGGAAGTTAGGAAGAGCATACAGTTTGGGGGTTCTTGGGTCGTCAGTTGTTTATTATTTAACCTTGTTGATTTAAAAAAAGGGTAAAAGAATCATGGCCATATGGAGAAGAGATGCTATAGTTAGGGGATCGCTTTTCAGCGAAATGCTAATGAGATTGTATTCTTATCTTTTTTATCCAAAAAAAAAAAAAAAATTATTCGGGACTTGCTCAATCAAGTCCTCCTCTGTAACGCCCCGCCCGAAGGGGTAAGGCGCGTCACCGCCGTAGAAGTCCCAGAAGGAACATCCACAAGGCTATTTAAACTTCTTAACCATACTTAACCTGTTCATAGGCGATAGCAGTGGAAGCTCTTAGCCAAACCTAACTAAGGTTCGGGAGGGTCAATCTAAAACATGCATTACATACATACTTAAACCGTATCCATAATGTTCTTACATATATCCGAACCAAAATGCATTCAGAACTGTATTTACTAACATAATCCATAACATATACATACGACGAACCCTACAGTTCCAAATAAGTTCTTCAAAAGTGTTTCAGAGTTTGCTAATTCTCTTAATATTCCTGTGGTCCCTTCTCGCTTCCAAAACTTGAAAAATGGTGAGGTCATGAGCTCCCCGAACCCAATGAATAACCCTTACCTTCCCCGTTATTACACTTTGCACATTAATCAGTTAACACATAATCCACATAGTACACGTATCTCATGACATACAGAGAGAACATATCATATGGCATGTAGAAGGTGACATAAGAACATTCACATGCTTCAAGAATCAAAATAAACTCATACCTTCCATATCTAATATGTTCACAAATATCACAAATACACACAACATACTTATGTCATGGAACGGGCAATCAGAGTAACTTAGTCGTTCTTGTCCCATACCAGGTACGATTCAAGGACTCTCGTTTGCACTTAAATCCCTAAACAAACTCTGCTGTTAGTCCATTCACTAAACTAACCATAATTGTCTCATACCAATCATGTCCTTTGGGCTCATAGTCCTCACTGGAGCCCAAAAGAAAGCAAAATCTGCTACGCAATCTAACTGCCAGTCCATAACCATAATTAGCACATACATCCAAGCAACTTTATCACAAAAGTTCACATAAACACATAACATGTATCTCACAACATGCTTATCAATCACATATGTATTTCAAAATCAATTACAAGCTCATAGATATTTTGAATGAACCTTCAAATCCAAACCAAATCCAAAATCCAAAACTAAGATCAAAACCAAATCCAAATCCAAACGAAACCCAATTCCATATCATATCCAAAGTCCAAAATCAATTTTACAACGCATCACATATCCTTAACTGAATGCAAAACTTTTAGTTTAGGGAAAATCAACTCATGCCTCACACAAAGAGTCATCACAAAACACAAGGGTCACAAACACATCTTGAGAGACCGGACAAATGCCCACTCAAGGTACCAACCAGGGACCCAACGATCTAGAGTACATACATACCCTAAAAACACAAACTGTAGAGTCACATTCACATCCTGGAGAACTAGGGACCCACACACCTCCCAAATAAGACAAACTGACGAGTCAATTTGCAGACTGGACAATGCCTACTCAAAGTACCAACCAACGACTCATACAGTTCCAAACACAAAGACAACTTATGCCCATAGCTTAGAACGTTCTGTAATAGCCTAAAGCAATACATGAACCTTTTTCCCCAAAAATACAGCTTATTAAAATCGTACAATCCACATAATCACATTTTTATTTTCAAGGAAGCTTAATTTCTCAACTTTTAACAAAACATAGTCGAAACAGGGCATAATTCCATCTAAAATAATTTCACAAGTTTCCTATACTTCATCACACAATCAGAATTCCTAGGAAGCTCAACAATGGCCTTTTCATATCTAATTTATGGATTAAACATGCAAATAATCCATAATTGCACTAAACAAGGTACTTTAGCTCAAAAATTCATAACTCACAGCATACACATCCAATCTTCACCAAACTTCGCAGGAAATTGAAAAATAACATACAGATTCTAAAATATAAATTTCATGATTTTTCTCCAGGCCCGTCATTCCAAAAATTCAAACAGTATGCCAAAATCACCAAAATCTGAGAATTAAACCCAAAAATTCCTAGCTTATAGCATACACAACCAAAATTCACAAAAAATTACAAGAAATCACCCCACATCATGAGGAATCTACAGTAGCATTTTGATAATTTTTATCCAAACAAATCCTTCAAAATAATTAAAATAATAACCGAAAACCATGCACCCGAAACAGGACAGTCTCAATAGAAAATTCATAACTCCTAAACTACACATCCAAAATTCATCAAAATTTAGAGAAACTTTCCAGACATCCTCACCAGTTTACAGTAAAATTTTCATAATTTTTATCCAACCCAATGGCTCACAGTAATTCAAACACTATCTGAATTTCTGCACTCAACAACAGGGCAGTTTCACTACAAAATTCACAACTTATAAACTACACATCTAAAAATCATGAAAATTTACAGAAAGTTGCCTCATATCATGGGTAGTCTACAGTAAAATTTTCAGAATTTTCCAATTTCCCAGAAATTCGAAAAGTATCACCATATCTGAAAATCCGAAAATTCCCCCTATATTTTTCTACCACATTGTTCAACCAAATACAAGCAATCAATCCAAAAATCCATAGTTTAACATACATATGAACAAACCCACAACATAAATATCAATTCAAAATACTCACACAACCCTAAAATCACAAACCACCACAAAAATTTTAGTTGTGGGTTTCTACCAATTGAAATTAGGATTCTAATCTACTAAACCCTAAAATATCAAATTCAAAGCTTCAATTCAACATTAATCTTGCAAATTTCGAATAGAAATCTCAAATTAATCTTTCCCAAACCAATTTTAGGTCGAAGAAGAGCAAAAATTACTCACCTTCAATTGACTTTAAAACCAAAATCTTAACTTCTTCTCCTTCTTCTTCCTCCTCCTCCTCCGTCTTCTTCTTCTTCTCTTTCTCTCTCCCCTCCTCTCTCTGATACTGGGGGTTGGAACTGGGGTTTGGGGAAGAAAGCAACAAGCCCCACCCCTTTGATTTCACGTGATAAATATTCCCCCTCCCCGTTTTTAGTTTTGTTTCCTTTTTTCTGGTTTGGCCGACTCTCTTCCTGTTTTTTTGGTGAAAAAAACAAAACCTTAGCAGAGTCATACTATAATTAATTATTCTTCTCCAAATATAATTATATGAACTTAAACCACACATATATATCGAAATATAAAACATGCATTCACATATTAATCAAAATTAATAACTGAAATTTTCGGGACGTTACATCGTCATTGGCAAACAAAATGGGGGTTGGATAACTATTTTATATATAACCTGATTCGATTCTTACATTTGAAAATATGGTGTGGATAAAACTTAGATTATAATTGAAATCTTATCATCCAACTTGACATATTAACTCGACTATTAAGAAAGTAAAAAAATAATAATATTACAAAATTTTGTCCTATAGATGAAACTATAAAATTGACATTGAAAATTTGTGAGGATGATCTTTTGGATTTATTAGGGCTGTCAAAGCCTGACCCGACACGATAATCCAACCCGAACCTGACTTAGATTTATTGAGAAAAACACGAACCCGACCATTATATATAAAAGTTTCCATTACTACCTTGGATAGAGAAGCAGGAAATGAGAGAGGATCAATAGAGTTTTGCTGGTGTATTCACACACACTCATGGAATATATATATTCAAAGTTGGGATTGTTATTGACTTTTATAGACGCAAATGGTAAGC
>NCQV01136478.1:0-10779 GCA_002740545.1 Lophocereus schottii | reverse complement strand
ATTGACACTTGTTTGTTCCTCAAAAGTTGGATTATGTACACCTAGACCTTCTCAAACCGATCTGGACTGATCAGATGGTTATGTTTTGTACTGGACTCTCGAAAAAATGCAAACATTCGAGACCTATAGTGATTTCCTGATATCCTGTTAGCTAGGAGTAGAAGTGTTAGAGATTTAGGTACCTTCAAGGGGAGCAGATAATGAAGGGTGAGGTATCTCTTGAAGCTAGCCATGGAGCCCAAGACCTTGACATGGCTAACTATGATAGGATTTCCGTCCTTGTCGATGCATGGATGCTTGGTGAAGAAGTTGTAACCAACCTCATGAAGAACTGTGAATTTCACTGGGTTTCTTACAGACGAACCGACATGGTAGATTGTCGTCTCACCTCTCTGATTTGCATGAGCTTCCATTGCTACTATCATCGCGTTCACTACCATATCTGCTGGAATCTGCACAAAAGGGAGGAAAAGAAAACTTCAAAATTCGAAACATATGCATATTACATAGAGAAAAAAATATGTGTTACGTATAGATGTGTGAGACAGAAAAAAGTAGTTACCACATCAACAACTGATTCAGGATCCCCCACAAAGCATGGCAGTCTCCCTTTACCATAAGCAACTGCTAAACTATCAATTGTCCTACAAAAGGCTCCAATAATATTAATTAGATAAAACAAAATTTTAAGTTTCAAACCTAGATCATTATACAAAATAAAATTAGCCACTGACAAAGTCAGGTTAGGCTGCCTACAATTCATCCCTTTGGGTGCAGCCCTTTCTCGAACCTTACGTGAACGCAGGATGCTTGTGCACCAGGTTTCCATTTATTTTATTTTATGTATTCAATCAATTAAACTAGCTCGTATCTTCTTTAAAGATAAATTAATTACCTAATGCCTTCAACCCAACCAGGAATGGGCTCCTTGTAGGTGCTGGAGACGATGGTAGGGCGAACAATGACAAGAGGAATGTCTCCCTTTTCATGCATTAGCATCATCTCTCCTAGTGCCTTTGTGAATACATACACATTAGGCCATCCCCAATGCCTTGACCTAATTGCCAAGAATTAAGTCCCAAAAAAAGTTAAGAATGAAGTCCCAAGTTAAAAAAGGCAAATTAACTGCTACCTAAAGCAGTGTGACCAAGCAACATCTAAAAAAAAGTCATACATGAAAGAGTGCATCTTACGATAACCTTTATCTGAGACGGTCTCATCCAAAAATTCTGTATCATGTGTTAAAAACTAATTCATGTTTGCATTTAATTGATAAATTCCTAAGGTGGGAAAGAACACAAGCTAAAAATAGTCTATCTCAAAGGGCCAATACCCAATGGAGAAAGAAAAGGATGTTTCGCATTTTGGGTGAAGGTTCCACAAAGCCATCACATGCATACTTATTGGCCGTTATCTTCATAAAAATGGACCTACGTTTTATGCAAATAATACCAGTGAATAAATGAATGGAGGCAAAATAATGGGAAGGTGGGTAGTTGGTGCATTAATTAACTAAATAAACTTTCAGAATAGTCAAAGCATATTTTGCAAGCATCTTCTATGATTCATCAAGTAGGAAGTTTAGTGAACTTTCTCTCCTAACGCATACCAATTCTTTCTGGGATTCCTTAATTTTTTATCTTGTACTCGCATGACTTGTTATTTTTTTTATCTCTCCTAACACAAGTAATCTCCAAAGAGAATCTGGGGTTCCAATGTTATTTTTTTTACCAATGTGTTAATTCCTAAGCCTATTGACTCTAACATTCATAATGTATTATGGAATTACATTATATTTATACATAGTCATTCTACTGAACAACTTCTAATACATTTTTCTGACCGGTGAGCTAGACTTTTTTTTGGACCTAATAATATGAAACTTGTGAAGATTTGGAGTGAGCAGGATGAGGGTCAGGACCGGTGGGGACACTGCTTCAATTCAAGTCACATATTGTTACTACGTAAACATTCTCACAACAAATTTGATTAATTACCACTAAATTTAGCCTCGATAGTGATGATAACCAAGTGACTTATATGTCATATCAGCATCGAAAATAATTTTAGAGTTACCCAAAATTCAAAATAGTCTATTTTCATCCTACATACTTAAATTGTTTCCGGTCAAAATCGGTTAAGTTCATATCTGATTTGTGCTTCTCTTAGTAATTTTAAGTCAATAGGGATCATGTTATCATGTCGTATTATACTTTTCCAACTGTTCTTTCTGTCGGAGCTACTTTTGTTAGTATGCAGCATCAATACATACTACAACAATGGAACTTAGATACAATGGTAGTGAGAGGGGAAGGGGGGGTAGATCCATGATATTTTGCTTCAATGCCTTTCACGGTGCTCCATTACCCTAGTTAGAGTCCTATATATTGCATGGCATTTGTAGGTAGAAGAGGTGCAACTAATATGCATAGGACATCAACTTAAGGTTAAGTGTACAAATTTTCTCAACCGTCAACCTCACCATCAATTTTGACTTTTAATTGAAAGTACTACCAATCAGAAACCTTGAATACTTAATCATGTGAATCGATCACGACCTAAACATATATGATAAAATGACTGCTAATAAATCTTAGTTAGCTCTATGCCTCTTTTTACATGTGATGTCATTTATTTATGTTTGAACTATTTCATTGTGCGGCAACAGGGTCTTTGATGGGTACTATACATAGATTGACCATAGTCCCATTTCTACACGTAACAAAGCCAAAATGTCATTGGTCCCTAGTGAGGGAGATAATCTTCCCGTAATCGTTGCTGAATTAAAGGAGTTTTGATATTTAATATTTACTACTGTTTGCCTAATAAAAAGTAGAGCTCTCTCATCATAGATTTTTTTTCGTTGACAAGACTTAAATCCGAGACCTTACTTAAAGAAAATAAATAGCAAACCACTTGAACCAACCTATATTGGTAGTAAAAAATCAATCTTGCCTCAATTGAATTATGCAGTCTTTATTAGTATGAATAATGTCAACCAAAAAAAGTCTTGGCTTTTGAAGATTTATTTAGTTTTGTATGGTTTTTTATCCACGCTGACATTCATTAATTAAATTTGTTTCAGACAGTGGTCCATATTTATTGGTCGGTTCATCGACCTGTACTTCTGCTGTTTTCTACCCTAGAAGGCAGGTACCTTAATTATTTTAGTCTTGCTTCATATAAATGAGACTTCAATGTCAGTATAAAATGTTTAAAATGTAATGATAACAAAGAGGAAGAAAAAACAAGTATGAAACTTAAAAACTTTGAAATTCTATTTTAACCTTAGGACCAATTGAAACTAATTAGTATTTGCTTTATAATATAGAAATTATTTGGTCAAATCAAATTATGGATGTAAGGGGGAACTACACTACCAAAATGGATTATTAATACAAAAGTACAACATAACATTGTCATATTGTTAATAGATAATTATTTTTTAAAAAAATTATGTAATTTGTAACTATACTACATACTATAGATATGACCTCTTGATGTCTGAAATAATATATATGTGTGGTGACACAACTAAATTTATTATTGTATTTTTCATATTGAGCCACCAAAGTCTGTTTAATTAAAATGGCTTCATAAATTGGATCCATGGTTTGCCAACTTCTTATACCAACAAATTACTTGAGTATTTCATGTGCGTACAAAAGAGATATTCATAGACATTTGCTTATCAGGAGGCCTTTTTGCGAAAAAAAAAATTATGTAATTTAAATTAACGTAATTTAAATTAAATAAAGAGGCTGATCCAACCAATCATTTAATTTCATCTTGACCAAAAGGGAAAGAAGTTTAACAACATGAATAAATCCAAGGCATAATCAAATCTAAAAATGTAGCATAGATAGAAAACGAATACATGGGTAGATGTCTTGAATGAACATCAAAGTCATTATTTATATAAGTATAATTAATATTCTAACAAAAACGATCATTCTATGAGTAGTCATGTGTATAGAGGTAAGACTGTCTATACCTATATCTTTTCAAATTCTACAAAAACGGGATCTATACTATTAGTTATTGTTGTTGTTGTAATTAATATTCCAACCAACTGACTAGCTAGCAACTGCTTGATTAAGTCAATTTGGAGAGGGATGTGTTGTGTTTGGGCAGCTGACCAACTTTTGCAACATTTTCCAAATTATAAGTTATGGGGCCTTTTGCATGTGTTAGAATAATACGTAAAAATGGTGCCTTTATTAATTCTAGTCGACCCCCATCATATATAAGTATAGTGAGTCTTCGTAATTTCCCTTGCTAATAGTCATATATGTGGGTTGATTATAGACATGGATGGCAAACACAAAATGTACATATGTTTTAGTGACCAAAAATCAAAGTTAGTTAAGTTAATTGACCGTTTTGCTATTCATTAATGATTGAGTTGCTGTATTTAAATCTAAATTAGTCATATGAGCTGAGTATATTAGAAATAAATGAAAGAGTAAATGTTTTCCATCCGCTTTGTTTAAGATTGAATGATGGGACTAAGTGACTACTACATAAATTCGGTTTATGTGTTTTTCGTGTTTGTGTGAATCTGTTATTGGTTGAACTTATAATTCGAAGTTTTTGACAAATCCAACTGAAAGTTCACATACAGACTATGAATAGCATGCTTGTTAAATATTTAATGCGCACATGTAGATTTATCGAGTAAGACTGTTTGATCTATCTGCTTATATCGATTAGATTGAATTTATTCATGGGATACATACCTCTCCATGCCCATGTCTTTCATAGTGAGTTTGATGGTTTCTTCAGTGGCTCCCTCTTCTTGAAGCTCCTGTAACTTGGCATCAACAAGTTTCTTTTCCACATCAATGTCAAGTCCAGGTCTACCGTTCATTGATTCACCCATATAGTAAGGACTTTCTTTTATAAGCCCAGCCGCCTCACCAGAGACATAAGCTGAAAAATGTATAAGTCATGTTAAAGAAAAATTATATGATGAATTATGTGATACTTATTGAACTGTAATTAACTTTGGAGAAGTAACATTATTTCAGGAAAAAGGTTTCAGTACTAACCAGTTGATACTTGGACGAACACCTTCAAATTAGGACATTTCTTGGCAAAGTCCAAAATGTGCTTGGCACCAAGTGTGTTGAGATACAATGAGACATCATATCTGCGAGAATTTTCCAAAAAATTATTCAGTACATAGAAATAAAATTTATTTCTAATTTGGTCGACACTAGCCCCCTCAAAAAAAAAAAGAGATCAAGAATAATTTGATTCATAAGTTAATAAGTTTATCAAATGAGCATAACTTAGATGACTTTAGGTCAGATAATCTGTTTTTTCTTAGCTAGCCATGGTATATAACAATAGAAAAGCAATTAAATACATCTAAATCTATTAAAGTTGACTAGGTGAAGTCTTCATTGACTAACTATATAAGGGTACTCTTGGAATCAAACACCAGAAGGGACAAATGAAGGGCTGCCTTGGATATACCGCTCTCCTTGACCCCACCCCAGTCAGCCCAATCCTTCTTGGATCGTATGTAGGTACCATGTAGAAGAAAAGTAACACATACAACTACTATGGTACGACAATTGATAAATATTCATATTATAGCCACCTAAGTTTAAATCCCTGTACATAAGTATCTAATAAAGTCTTATTCTAGTGGTTAAGACTGAGCTCTTGAAAATATGAAATCTCATAATCGATTCCGTTCTTTCCCATTGCATAGTACTACTCCCATAAAAAAAAGGAAAAAGAAAAAGAAAACAAAATTATATGATATGTGTGTATGGTGAATTAAATGGTATTAAGTGCACCTCTCATCAAAGTTGGTGGTGGCAGCGAGGTTGACAATAACATCAATGTTTCTCAATAATTCCTCCATCAAATCAGGATCTTTGATGCTCAAGTCCGTGTGAGAAAGGTCACCAGGCACCACTGTTACCTTCTCTGATATGAAGGAATTGAAATTTGCACCCATTTTTTGCTTCAGCACTTTGAACAGGTCCTTCCCTATTATCTGACACACAAAATAAACTTTTGTCATAAAATTTGGTGCAGTGGCATAAGTACCTTGTCCCGGGCGGGAGGCCCGGGATCAAATCCTGCTACTCACACTTCTTGTTACCAACTTGTTGGGATTCTTATAAGGGGTTCATATATAGACAATATTATCCTTCTTGTCTTTTCAAAATCTTTTCCTCATTAACTGGCTAAAATTAAAAGTACATTCGCCCAATAGTGTAGAATTTATTGCTCTAGCTAGGAAAGAGGAGTAAATACTTCCTAACGTATATATTGTTAGGAATGAGACAGACACAAATAGAAGGGAGGGATCATAAAAGTCCAAACACAGTGCACCCAACAATTTCAAACGGACAATTTTAGAAATAAGAACTTTATAGGTAAATTCCATGCGATCGATTCAAAATAATTAGTTTCTCAATTAATTTTCTCAAAAAAATAGTTGAAACACCACTTAAAGTGTTATTTAAATTAAGGAGGACAAAATCAAAAACTCATTTATATATAAATCGTACATTGCGAAGTCAATAGCATTAAATTTATCCACCTACTTTCTTTCTGAAACATAACATGACTTTTGTACATTTTAATAAATAAATATTATAAGATCAAGAAACATTTGGTTGAGTCCAATATACATGGACCTTAGAAATAATGCAATTCGTATTATTACTATGTTCTATACATTATATTAATAGGCAAAGAAAAATACCATAAAAATAGGAATTAACAATATAAATAAATCATGTATACCTCATTTTGCAATCTTAGAGAAGCAGACTTCTTGTCAGCTGCTCTTAGTAGAAGATAAAGTTTCTTCACATGCGGTTGAGTCCTCAGTACCTTCTCAGCAAATACTACACATTATATTCACAATTCAATATCAATATTTCTTTTAAAAAACATCACATTAATCTCCTCAGAACAAAATATAATTATGCATGTTTGCATATGCATACTCTTGGCTAAAAATCCAGCTCCACCCGTGATCAAAATGGCCTTGTTCTCCAGGAACTTCAAAATGCTACTGTTCGACTCCATTGTAGAGAGAGAGAGAGAGAGAGAGAGGGTGGGGGCAGAAGAAGAAGGAAGAAGGAAGAAGGATGGGTTTGGGAGTGGAGGTAGACGCAAATATATGGTATAGGCCAAAGCAGTGGGGGAAAAAAATAAATAAAATATATGAAAGAGTACACGCAAGCAAGATAGGTGGATTGATTGCTCCGGGTAGATTAAGATCTTGGTTGGCTAATTTTGTAGCAGAATCATCGCATTTTATTACAAACAATAATTATTATAATTAATCATTTCTTTAATATTGAATTGTCTTAGCTAAGTAACAAGACCTTCCTCAAGACAGTTGTGAGTAGGGGTGGGCAATGGCTGGACCGATCAATTCGTGATCGACTCATGAATAAAATGGGCCAATATAGATTTTTATATAAAGAACGGTGTTGTTTAGATTAAGTTAGATTGACTTAATATATAGTTTTTGTAAATTGATACGATTGATAAGTTGACAAAAATATAGTCATTTTAAAAGTTATTAATTAGCTAGTATGCTGACAACAGATAAATTCAGACGATCCATGAACCTCCTTCAACTGACTAGTTAATTAATTTTTGACTCTACTTAAATGAGTTACACGACAATTAAGCGCTTAGCCCAACTCCTAGGTGAGACTAATGTTCAAACATAAATGTAAAGTGACTCCACTTTTTATTTTTATCAGAAGTTAGGCATTTGTAGGGGAAAAAAAGAAGTTTTATGTGCCATCTAATAAACATATCTCTTTGTTACATGTTAGCTTGAGGGTCACCAACAATCATGCATAGCTTACCCAGTTGAATAATGGACAACGCGCACAATGTCAACGAGTTGTGAGTTCAAAATTATTTACTCGATCCCCCAACCCTTAAAATAGGGGAAAGGAAAAAAAAAAGGAAAAAAGAAATGAGATAGTATTATTTGTAAACGAAACTACGAAAGCATGCACGTTGGGTAGGGACAATAAATATGTTTGCTTGGGTCAGTTTAGAGTTAGATTTTGTTGGATGAAGTACTTCACCAAACTTTTCTAAAATTTTATTTCTTTTTTTTTTGGGGGGGGGGGATGAGATGGTTGGGGGGTTCCTGTTTTGGGGGATGAGGATTTGGTTAAAATGGCCCAATATATCTTGATTTACTCCTAAATAATTGAGACAAAAACTTGAGATTGTCATGGTAACAAAACGTTACATAGATTTCCAAGTTAACAATGACAAACACTAGACATTTTAATATTTCAAACTAGTTTTTCGAATAATGTAATTTTGTTGATTTTACACGTATTATTGTTTTTATTTATTGATTGACTGTAATATGGATCTGTAATGGATATCAGTTCTTTGAGTTTGAGCTATAGTAGCAGGTAAATTTTTTCTATAAGAAAGTCAAACAAGTTTGACGGATCTCCTTGTTGAAGATTGTACTGTAAACCATTGATTAAGTTTTCTTGCATGGAGTATTCATTTTACTATCCTTTTGCTTAGAATTAAGATTCTTATAAATGTCATATAATGTTTAATTAATAAATTCATCCTTCATTATTTAAGAAAAGATTTACTCATTTCTTCACTTTCAAAATGAAACCTATTCCCTATACCACAATGCAAATTAGTACCCCCCACCCCCCTTCTCCAAAAACAGGACGGAACTTGTTTATTTACTTATTTAGCGATCTCTTGGTATATTGGCACTATAAATAGTCATTTAATTTATATATAAATGTTCAATTCGCAAAAAGTTATAAAGGTCAAATAATCCTTGTAACTGGTCATCTACAGGAAGAGGAGATTGATAGCTCTTTGAATCTTTTGCATCCTTTTACTAAGCTAGATATTCAAATCGATGCAATGAGAGATAAAGATTGAACTAAAGGTCTAAGGAATTAGATGATCGAGTGTAGTGGTGAGAAATCAACTACAAAATACTCAAGAAAAGTTACAACGCAGATCATTAAATGATTCATTTACTTTAACTGACATTGCTAAAGAGGGGATTGGTCTTGGTAAGAAAACTGGTGTTACTATTTTAGGTAGACTTCGCAAAACTAACCCAAATCCATAGCCTCTTTAGGTGGACTTCGCAGATCATTAAATGATTCACTTACTTTAATTGGCATTGCTAAAGAGGGGATTGATTTAAGTAAGAAAATTGGAGTTACTATTCTAGGTAGACTACATAAAATTGACTCGAATCCATAGCCGAATCGACATTCAAAACAGCTAACCTAAAGTAAATTCGAAATTGAAATTGATCCGAACTAAACAGACCCCTCAACCCGAACATTTTTTTTCCTAGCGAATTTTTCTTCACAAAATGAGCTTATTTGATTAAAAATCAAGCGATTTGTAATCAACTCAGCCCAAAAAAATGACCCGACCCATAACCGAGGTAGAAACCAAGCTGAACTTGGTTGATCTGAGCACATCCCAATCCGAAGTCAAACTAAATGATCTGTTTGTCAGATCTAAATCATTTATAGGAGATAAGATAGCACCTATCATAAAAAGAATTACTAGAAGTTTGGAAAAGAGCTTGTGGGCAGTAAGCACACGTAGCATTCATCCATTTGTCAGGTCTATATATTATTTATAGGAGATTATGCACCTATCATAAAAAGGACTACTAGAAATTTGAAAAAAAAAAAAGCTTCAGAGACAGTAAGCAAACATAACATCTTGAACCGACTGGTTACTTTGCATTACGAGCTAAGTAAGTTCCCCATCTAATGATTTGGTTTATTTACAAATTTGTAGTATAACTGATAATAAGAATTGAATGTAAAATCTATTTTTCATCTTTATCTTTTGTATTTCGAGATTTGCTCAAATAATTATTTTTTTGGGGGGTTCTTATTTCATTTTCTACACATGAAACCTGTCTCCCCCATGCCAAACACTAGTACATAAAAGAAGCCTAAGAAAAAGGGTATAGGACACCATACTGTTGTAGTTATTGACATTGCATTTTCAACACAAAACCCATTATCCTCTATGCCAAAAATATGCTCACTTTAATATTTTATTTATATTTAATTCCTAGAATAATTTGTTTTATTTTAATAGATGGATTAAATAAACGAATTGGTACCAAATTACATGACAGAAGTAAAAAGTAGGGATTAGGAATGTAGTTGAAGTTGTCCACCCAAAAGCCAATAATTAGGAAGACAGTGCTTGAAATATGGATGAGCATCTATAACTTCAGGATTTGTTAAAGTGTAAAAAAAAAAAATAATAATAATACCAAAAAGACTTTCCCAATGAGGCATGGTCTTTAATATAG
This sequence comes from Lophocereus schottii, assembly GCA_002740545.1. Taxonomy (NCBI): domain Eukaryota; kingdom Viridiplantae; phylum Streptophyta; class Magnoliopsida; order Caryophyllales; family Cactaceae; genus Lophocereus; species Lophocereus schottii. The sequence goes on along the minus strand of NCQV01136478.1, from coordinate 434 downwards.
AACAGAAGCCAGCTACTTCAACATATTTGATGACGAAGGGATATTAATTTGTGGAACAAAAATTGCAGATTAGTTTGCAACTAATTCAAACTGTTAGGAATAGGTTATTAATTTCCACTTCAAAATCTAAAAAGTGATTAAAAAAATTAATTGTACGTTGATGTCAGCTTTTTTCGAATTTTCTTATTATTATTCATATAACGTTAGCAATTACAAAAGCGTTTCATGGTAGGAAAACCAATAGATAATTTAAGATACATATACAGTGACGCAAAAGATATAACTTCGTATCGTATTGACTAATAGAAACATTTAGTAAGGTTTAATATTTGGCTCAAAGAACTTACATCAAAAAAGCTCTGATGCAAACCCGTCTCACTCGCAATGAGAACATGGCCAATACACTTGTACATTTATATTCCATAAATATATAG
>NCQV01136445.1:0-12783 GCA_002740545.1 Lophocereus schottii | reverse complement strand
TTGGTTGAAGTGAGTTGAAGTAGGTTGAAGTGGGTTGAAGTAGGTATTTTTTTTCAGGTGGGTTGAAGTAGGTTGAAGTAGGTTGAAGCGGATTGAAGTGGGTTGAGGTTGATAAATGTGGATTGACCCACGAAAAGAACAGGGCCTAAGAGTGCACATCTTGGGGAGTATATAATGTGATAAAAGATCATTGGCCAATACCTTTTGGAGGCACTCCAGTAGCATGGAAAAATTAATGCATGCATTCTATTAGATCATCTTCTGTTACTTTCAATTTTGTTGGAGAAAAGGGTTGCTTTAGATAATCCTTCTATTTATCAGAATGCTGAGAATCCATAAAAAAGTTAAACACCGAGTGTTGCTATTATGGTGCAATTATCAGTACTTCACACAAATTATCTCTGGCAACAATTTGTAGAAATCCAAGGATCAGGAAGCAGTAGGATGTTTTTCACCTTCAAATATCCAGAGGAACTTTACCAATAGGGATACCCCAGCAAATTGAGGTATCCAAAATTCAACTAACTATATTCATTTGCTTGAAGTAAGGATTCCAAATTGGATAATTCAAGCTTGCTTATAAATAAAATTCATCTAACACATGAAACAGATCAATTAAATCGATTATTCTTACTAAATTTCAGGGTTGAAACCATACAATTCAGAGAGTAAGAGAAAGAGATTGATGATGCGTACTCTGGGAAGAACAAACGGCTGGAATACTTGCTGCCGGTAGCTACGAGATGCCGGAATTCAGACAGTTTGAGCGAGATGCAGAGGATAGTGGGCACGAGGTACAACCGCTATTTAGGCAGAAACTAAACCGTGTAGTGCGCTATGACCACCAGAAACCACCGAAACCATGCCACCACATGAACGCCGCCGACACGAATGTCGTCGAGAGGAACACTAGTGTATCACAGAGACTAACTAAGAGAATGGCAGAGTTGGGCAGAGAGGTGGACAACGCGACTAATGGGTGGGAGGACTAAACCCTTGGATTTTCCTATTTTAAGTTGTAATTTAATTAACTATGCTGTGAACAGTCATACAAAATTTCAAGAAACTAAAAAACTTCTCCCATACTTAATATCCATGCTGAATGGTTCCTATTTATGAGATACGAGCCTCCATGCTTAATATATGTGGACATTCCTTATTAGTTACCACCACTCTTATAAGAGTGATTATATTTTTCATCATTTATTATGTGTGGGGATAATTTTGGGCACTCATTTTTACTTATTTTTTCGCTAAACTTAGTCATGTGTGGTTAAACAAGCATGGAGGAATACCCTTTTTTTGTAGTGAACCAGGATTATATGTGCTAGGGAAAGAGTCATTTGTTGGTCTAAGATGATAGTTGTTTACATAGTTGATCTGATCACTTACATCTTGGGCAAAAGGACTAACCACTTGACGATGCCCAGTCAAATGATCAGCTAACCCACACATATCACATGATGGGGAAGGGGTACTTAAACTATAGAATTAACATTCAAGCTCTTCGATTTTTGACACATAGCATCAACTTTAGAAGAAAGCATAGAAATAGCATCTAATTCCAACTTACCTCCAACCTCCTTAGGTTGGGCTCTCACATACGACCATTGGAAATTGTTAAAGGCCATCTCTTCTATAAGATTGCATGCTTCATCTTCAGTTTTATTCATAAGAGTACCTGCTGCTGCCACATCAATAATGACCTCAATGGTTGAGTGATCCATTATAGAGTGTTTGCACAACTATCCATCTTTGAAGACCATGGTGAAGGCATAGTCATAAAAGGTCCTTGAATTGCTCCCAGACTTCATAGAGTGTCTCATCTTCCTTTTAAGAGAAAGTAGTGATTTGATTTCGCAGGCTTGCCTTCTTGCCCGGAGGAAAGAACTTGGCAAGAAAGACTTTTGTAAGATCATCCTATGTCATTGTGCATCCTCGAGGCAACGAGTGAAGCCACACCCTCCCCTTATCCCTAAGAGAAAAGGAAAATAAGCACAAGCGGATGGCATCGGTAGAAAATTTACTGAGCTTTAACGTGCCACAACACCTTTAAAAAGACCAAGAGGTGTAAGTTTAGATCTTTTAACGGGGTGCCTTCGAACTGGGATTGTTGCACCATTTATATAAAGGCTCGTTTGAGCTCAAAATTGTTCGCTTCTATGGTTGACCGAGCGATACTCGAGGAAATGCCTTGGACTCTCGGGGTAACAAAATCCCAGAGTGTCCTTCTTTGATTACCTCCTATTCCTGTCATTGATGAAGAAAAAGCTTGAGCCTTCAGTCATTGCTTTTCGACCCTTCATTTCTTTCTCCTAGGGCAAAAAGCCCTTTCTATTTCTGGATTGAATTCAAACGAAAAGGGACTTCGCATATAAAGACAAAATTTGCAAAATTAGCAACAAAACTACCATCGCAAATAAAAAATATAAAGAAAAAGAAAAAAATAACAATATGCTTAGTCAATTTCTAAGGGCTAACGCAATATCCATAAATTTGGTCCCCGGCTACAGTGCCAAAAACTTAACATATCCCTGCAAGCGTACGGGTGTTGTAGTTTAGTAAAGATATCGTACCCATGGAGGCCAATCATAATCGATTGAGTTTTGTCCTATAAAAGTGCTATACAAGCAAATTTTAATAGAGTTTGAATGACACTATAACCTAATTGAAAACTTAAATCAATTTAAAACAAGTAGGGATTTATTTCACCTAGTAAAGATATGGATTAATGAAATATATCATGTACTTGATCTATAATGTGAGATTAAAAGGGGTACGATCGCATTTAGAATTCAATCTTTTCTTTTGAAATAAACTAAATTGCCTAAACTAACCAATTATCATTCTTTCAAATGTCCTTGTTTAGTCTAAGTTATGGATTTTTGATAGCTAAAGGTCCTCTTAATAAGCGAATCTCTCTCAAGTATTACTAAGTCAAGTCCTATGTTGTCGATCAAATAGCAAGTTTTACTTTTTAGTCCTTGACTTAACTCTTTAGAATTAGCAAATACATTTGGCCAAAATTCAATCACAACAATTTCACACACAAGATGGAATTCAACAAGTGTTAATCAAGAACAAGTACAACTAAATAAAGATGAGAGATTCCAACATCAATACTTGGCTAACAATCCCTATATTGAGAAAACTAGTCACACATATTTAAAATTAACAAAAACTAAACAAAGTTTGAGAGAAGAAAACTTAGTGCGATCCTCCAAAGGTTTCCCAACTTTGCAAGGGCTCTAAGACAGTGAGCACTTCTTCAACACTTACACTCAAAGCTACTAGAAATCTAAACTGAACTTAGAAAAATGGAAAAGAATGGAAAAACTAGATAGTCAGAGTTCTCTTTTATGATGTATCTCTCCTAGTCGACTGTGTAATGACCCTATTTAAAGAAGAACTCAATTAACCTTAGCTACACGATGAAGGAAAACAAACAGGCTTGCAGTTATGACCTGAACACGGACCGTGCCCTTTACCACGGACCGTCCATGGTGAGATATGTCTCGTTACTCTTCTGTTCTTTCTTCCTTCCACGGGCATAATGACTTGGGGGTGTCCGTGGAGAGTCAATCTACACTATTTATGGTCAAATTTGGGGTAAAATGGTCCAAAAACCTCCAAAACACATAATAGAACCATACTCGAGTGTAAAATTGAAAAAGGAGTGTATAATCTAGCATAAAACACATAATTCTCACTAAAAATGGCACAAAATGACCTCAAAATCTAGTGCACTTTAAGGATTTATCACCTTTCATTAGGTCAGGAGTCAAAGGACACATCTTCATTGTATGTCGCCATTTGTAAGTCCAAACTTCCTTCTCTCAGTCCCCTAAATTTCTCCACAAATAATAACAATTTGATCACATTACCATTGTCAACTCTAAGCCCAATTGTCTTTGCACCAAGCCAAAAATTTTATTTACTGTTTAATTAATTAATTAATTAACTAATTGTCTCTATATTACTCAACTTCTGTGTTAATGACATACTTAGTATCATAGCTCAATGAAAAGATTTCAAGCCCTTTTTTCCTCTTTTCCCTTCTAGATTTGTAGCCCCAACTGTTTTCTAAGAATGCTAGCTCAATTTCCATTAAAGTTTAAAAGATAAAATGTTCAACAAAATTTGCAAAGAGTGAGAAAGTCAGTCTTAGTTCTTTCACTACTTTTTACGTTGGGCAACTATTGCTCAATAAAGGAATTTCTAGCTAATTCCATATTCCAGGGCAATTCTATTGGAATTGTTCAACTACTCAAAGTTTATCATGTTTAATGTGTTGTTCACCAATAAATTGCAAGCACATGTCTTCTAATGTTTGACATAAATCATGTTGAATAACTTCCACATCATCATGATCATTTGACAAGCAAAGAGTTGTATAACCAAAATTATCAAACCTATTCCATTTTTCTTCCAGACTGAGCTTCTCATGAAGGTCATATTGAGATGTCGTTAATTATAGGACATTAATTCTATCCATTATATTATAGAGATAACATGATCTGATATTTGATAAAATCAAGGCTAAAAAGGTCAATTAGAGCTTTTATAAATGAAAAGAGGTAGAAACATTTAGAAAAAAAAGGCTCAAAATCATGTCATCAAAACATTCGGCATTGAAATTCTCGAGTCCTTAGCCGCCTTTGTCACTTTGTTTTAAATTTCTTCCTAGTTTCCACCAAGTTAACTTTTTTCCTAATACCACCATATTTTTATTTTTGGTCCTAATTGTCATGGGCATAATTGGTTTACCTATTATAAGTGGTAACATCCCAATTTTTTTATTCATTTTCACAAAAAAAAATTTTGAAATTTGGGAAAACATAATTCAAACAAAGCTGCAATTAAAAAATCCCAACCGTCCCTAACCCTAGCACCAGCCACATCACACAAGTGGCAAAGGATAGGAGAGATTTCAAGGCAATGTGCTGGCAGTAGCTAGGGTTTAGACAACACTATGGTGGTTTGAAACCATCAATGAATCAGACAGGAGTATAATTAGGCAGTATGGGGGAGAGGACGAGGAGATGTCAAAACACAAAAGCGTCGACTTGGAGATTCTCCGATCAAAAAAGCTCTTAAACGTTTCACAAATAGATACATATGAACCATATTCTTCATTTTCATCACTGTCGCCAAATCCAATCTCCTTACTCTAAGTCCTCACCTACTTCCTTTTGTTCTCTCTCATCATCCTAAGGTTCGAGCTCCTATGTAAAAAAATCCCAATTTCGTTTGGAATTTTAGATCGATACTTGAAACTATAACTTTTTGATCAGGTGAAAGAGAAGATCAACAATAGTAGAAAAGAAAAGAAAAGAAATTCGTTTGGGCTTTTAGGGTTTACCTTCATCGTCTAAGAGTGTAGCTCTACCATCTATTTTGCCTAATTGAAAGCATGTTAGAGACTGCAAAGAGAGGGAGGGCACTCAGATTATGGTTGTGCTTATTGATGAGGGGTAGAACCACAATACTTCAATACCCAAAGGAGTACTCAATAATCAAGACTTTGATTCAAAGGAAAACGTTAGGAGTTTGAAGTTGAGAAGGGTTTAGGAATATGAGACTCAGGGTTGTAAACTCAATACTCAAGATAAACAACCTAAACAAGGACTCAACAATTAAGCCTTTGAATCAAAGAAAAACAAGATATTTTTTTGTGGATGTTTTTGTTGGTGAAAATCAAACAATAAGCAAATGAAACGATATGTCAAGATAAAGATCAACATCACTTTGCTAACAATCCATTATCTTTATGCTATAAACAAAATTAATTTCTACTAAGCAGAAAGATTAAAGAAAAAACTCTAATCACCATTCAAATACACCGAGTTCTTGAAATAAAGATAGAGACTCTTACAAGAAAAAGTCAACTAACCAATCCATTCAAATATCATTAACATAATATGAAAATCATCCTATTAATAATGAAGGACAAGGGCTATTTATACTCTATAAGGGCTATTTATAGGAAAAATTAGCTTCCGAGCCAACAATGGTATGGGTATATATTTAATTGATCCAGCGAAATTGGATAAAGATTTTTGAAACTACCCAGATTTGGGTTATAGTTTTTTCGGTGTACAAGTGTTTGGATTAATAATGTTTTGGAGGATAAACATCTTTATTGCTAATCCAAACCTTTATGAAATTTCTATGTTTGACCCAAATGGGGTTCAGAGTGCAAATACTCAAAGTTTTAGGTTTTTTTAAAAAACTAAGCTTATATCAACATTTGGACTTCTGATAATGATTTTACTGGTACTAGTTACACAATCTACTACTTATATCATAAATATTACATTTTATGTGATTAGAGGCCTATTATATTTAGCAAAATAATTAAAGCTTAATTAGATAGTTTCAACCATTATCTAAACTTAGTGGGTGTTGGATGCTGGCATTTCTCTAACTTTTAATTTACAGATATTGCTAATCTCAACCACACCTTCCTTAGATCAGGCATAGCAATCATTTCGTTTTCGACCTCTAACTATATTTACTAATCAAGTTTTTTTTATATTTTCAAGGATGGTGAGACTTTAATGAAGAAATCATAATATTTGGGACATAAGGTTCGATTGAATAATGTTCCTTATTAGGAAACTTCTTTTATTGAAAGCTTGAAAGTGAAAATGTTACAATGGAAAGATTGTAGAGGGACTTAATCTATTAAGATTATCAGAATGCTTGCTCATAGAGAAATGAAGAATTCCAACTTCTCTTTTGCTCAAGTATACTCAAATGATCATGTCCTTTCTCAACACTCATCTTCTCTTTTTATAGAAGATATGGACTTAGACCTATCAATTTGGAAGGGTAGGTAAAATATGGGTGGGGTGTATTCCGATTTAGGGTAAATATGGGTTGGGTGTATTTCGGGGCCGAGTAGAATATGCGTCTGATGTATTTTTGCAGGTTTCGGATCAGCTCAACGGGTCAAAATCGACATTTTTCTTGTTCTCTGTTGCAAAAAAAATAGTTAATTAAGATTCAAAAATTCATTGATTTTTGTTTGTATTTTTACACCAAATACAGTATTTTTCATTATGATAAGTCTACAGATATATCTAGACTTTTTCTAAATAAAAAAGAACTAAAAAATTAATTCGCAATAATAATTGTACAGACACAAATATTATGTGTGCACACTTAAATAATTATATCCTCAAGGTCCTCAACCATTATTAATAAACTCAAATTGATGGCAATATCAAACACACAATGTCATCATAATGATCATTAAACTGATATCGTAATTTGTTTAGCTCCAAATAAACTGAGCACTATTGCGAATTTTTTGTTCAAACTTATTGAATTTGGATGTAGGACTTTCCTATTTTCACTATTCAAAAATCCGATTTTAAGTTGAAGTCAGGCCTGTATGATAAAAATCACGTAACATTTGAAATATTTCATCTAAATTTTTTACATTATTCTATTAAATCTAATTTTTTACCACGACTAACTTTCCATAAGACATACATTAGCTAGTTTAATTGTAAACTATTTTTTGTTTCATGTGATACTAAGACTTAAGTTTCTAAATTTGGTTACTAGAAGAGTGTAACTATAAAACCAATGTATAGCACATATTCATAAAGGCTCTCACATATACTTTGAGATATTTAGCTAACACTTCTGGAAAGAGTTCTGACCTGAAGATCACAGCAAGGCTTGTATTCTATTTTTTTTGTTTGACCAGAGCACATGTTTTATCCATAATAATTGGACGAATATTAGCCTGTTAAAAGTAAAATACCATATGTAGTACTCATGAAACTAAAACTATCAGTGACAAAGTAAGGGCTTGATTGTTTTCAGCATTTTGCACCTGCTACCTGCTCCGACTTGCTCGAAACTGCTCCAATCTGCTCAAATCTACTACCTGCTAGTCAAATCAGCTCGAACCTCCTACAACCTCATCGAGAGAATGTTTGGAGTATTAAAGAACATTTGAAAGATCTTAAAGGACATAATGCCCCAAGTGAGTAAATAGCAAGAAATTAATATCATTATATCATGTTGCGCGTTACACAACTTCATCCAAATGCATGAACAAGGGATACCAATTTTACCGAGGCCAGCAAACACTACAACCATCCTCAACATTGGGTTGTATGATGCACGAAACAAGCAAGCAATGAATGATTGTAGAGATGTAATAGCTAACATGATTTCAGCATCAAGAAACAATAATTACAATATATGCTAATTTTAGTTATAAAGAAAGGCATATGGTTATCGTTGATTAACGTTTGGTAATGTATTACGATGGCATTTAACTTTTCTATTACATTATTTTCATAAATCTATTAGATAGTAATTATTACAAAAATGTGATGTATTCAACATAAATTATTATCAATAATCACAACATTAGAAGAATCACAACAAAAACGCTCCAAAATGCTCCAACCTGCTCCAACCCGCTCCTACCTACTAACTGCTAGTCAAACCGGCTCCAAACTGCTTCAACCTACTCCAACCTATTAACAGCTCTTCCAAAATGCTGAAAATGAACAGGCCCTAAATCGAGATGATTTTTTGGGGTTGGGGGGACAAAGCTTAGACTGCTGGTAGGAAGAATCACATAAATGTGATACTAGTAAATGTGATAATGTTAATAAGTAAATGATTTCATATGCTTTGCAGTTCTGCAAGCCTATCACCATCGTCATATGGATGACATAATGTCATCCCTTTCCTTATAATAATAACCATAGCACATCAAATGCTTTTCTATCCTTTATCAGACCCTAACTTACTAAAATCCATAATCTAAATCTACCCAAAATCAAATAAATCCCTCCAAAGTCTCTCTCCTCCTAAAAATAAAACCCAAATAGAGAGCACACATAGAAAGAGAAAGAGGCACACGCAAAAAAGAAGGGGGAATAGAGTAGTCAAGATTGTGAAGGAGATGATTGAAATCGAAGGTTGGCCATCCGTGACAACCAAGGCGGACTCAACCTTATAGCACAATCACCATGTCTTCTTGTTCCTATTTTCAATTCTCTAGTAATTAAAAGACAAGCATTGGAAAGATATCAAAATTGAATGAGGAGATTAGAGATGAAAAATGACTCATTAAGTCACCTTGAAGAGGGGGAAATGGAGGAGAAGAAGGCAAGAAATAGAAGGCGAGTGAGAATGGGAGAGTGTGGGGAAAGGAGGCGGAAGTATCAAGAGACTACGACATAGGATTTTTTTTTTTTTATATGCATGCTTGGGTCTCTTATTGTTTTAAGAGCCTAATTTTCATTTTCCCACTTCCCCAGCACCACAATGCCGAAGCATAAATTTTTAAAATGGTTGACCCGATGGGTCCAACCAGCCTGAACCTGAAATTTTCTAGGTTAATCGGCTTCGGGCAATTTTGGGTTTCAGGTCAAGATTTTGTGTTTAAAACCCTAAACGTTCCGGGGGTATTCGGGTCGAGTTTTTACATCGGGTCAATTTTTGACAGGTCTAGATGGATTATATAGGATGCCTTAATGGGTACAGTACACTGATATTTTCACATGGTTATAGCTATCTTCACATGGCTATAGTAGACAACATTATTTTACTGACTTGATACTTGATAAAATAGTATAATAATGGTACAATCACTTTTCAGAACCTTTAATGCTAACAAGACTAGTTATCCACATTGAAGTCCTGTATGCCTTCATCTCCAACAATGTCTTCCAGTCCATATTACCCAGATAATCATCAAAATCTTTATCAATTTGAAGATACTCTGGATCCCTTTCAAATAATTAATGAAGATGTTCCTTTGCTTTTTCTGATAAGAATTTCTAGCTCAAACATCAAAGAAATAATCAAAGACACATTCTAAAATGGCTCCTTCTACTTTCATGTATTTGCTGAATTCATTAGGATAGATGAAAGTAGTGTTCCCACAATGCATTAGGATTCTTCCTTGTTCAATTAATGCCCATATTTGATGATAAATGTTATAAAATCCGATGACTCTTACTAAAGTAAGATCACTAACTAATTCTTGACGTTTTGGAAACCATACTTTTTGATGATTGGCATCATCTAAATGGACTAATTGAATAAGATAATAGGCTGGTTTGACTTTTTCGCTTTCATATTCAATTACAGTGCAATGCACTTCGATATACATGCTTCTAATGTATGGAACTTTTGTTGGGCTATCAAGAAATGTGAAAAATCCAATGGATCCTTTGGAACATGCACCGTTGAAACTTAGTTAGGCTTAAGAAGAATGGTACTTCATATCTGCGATTTTCATAAGGTAAACTACCACTCCATATTCACATGCTTTCATGATGGGGTCATCTGGAGACATTGAATTTGCCAGGAGACTAACACTACCAACTCCGCATTTGTCAAGAAAAAAGATAGTAGTGCTTCATGACTCCCAAATATCATAAGAATAATTATAATGGTAGTTGATGCAGCCTGCCTACCATTCGTTGAACCACTTCTCTTGAACATGGGAACTTATTTTTTCTTTACTATCATAAGGACACCTTACGTAATTCATTTGTAATTCTAAAAGGCTAAATCTTTATACTATTAGATAGCCAAAAGACAACAGACTGAAACATGATATACTTTTTGTATGAAATTTCAAAATATCCATAAGGATTCTACTTGAAGGAGAAACATATTCTAGTAGTAATATATTTCATTTCAAGTTTCCTCCTTTCTCAATGGGAGTTCTGCTCTAATAATTACTATTGGCGAGCTCTCAAGTTAAACTATCTCCCAGAGAATTCTTTGATCCTTGTATATGTTTAATAGAGAAAGAGAATTGGTTAAGGCATAATTGTCAATGCAAAGTCTCCCTTCCGCTTGCATGTTTAACAAATTCTTTTTCACAAAACCGAGTATGCGTTTGCATTAGTTTGAACAAGAAAGGGTTTTGGGGCTAGAAAGAATAAGAACTTTTTAAATCTCCTGATGATGACAAGGATTTCTTTTTTTATCGTAGGATAGTTACATTCCGCTTTATTAGAACTTCCACTGCAATACTCGTAGAGTTTTTCTCCTTCTTTGATTTTGAGTACAGCACTCCAGTGCTCAATGTTGGTGCCGGTCTCAAGAAAGAGATCATCTCCTTCATTAGGCAAGTTAAGAACAGAGAAATTTTTACACATCTTTTGGAAATTTTGAACAATCTTTAAATAGTTAGGGGTCCATGTCCAACTTACTTCTTTCTTGATTTTCTGCAACAATGGTTTTCTCAATTTAGCTAAATCTTTAATGAAATTTGAAGTGTAGGTAAGCCATCCAAGAAAACTTTTTAATTTCTTCCTATCTTCAATCTTTTCATAGAAATTTTCTATTTTCTCTAGAATATGCTTTTGTAAGATGATTTGTCCACTTTTTATCTTAAGACCTAAAAACTCGATTTCCTGTTCAGCGTATATGCACTTGTTCTTACCAAGGATAATACCATCATCAACACATCATTGGGTGATAGCTAAGGCATCTTCTTTGTGTGCTATGATTTTGGAAAAGACGAGGATATGATTGATGTAAACTAGCCAATAGTGATAAGATCTTTGAAGATGTTATCCTTCTTTGGAATATTTGAGGTGCATTTTAGACCAATACATTACTATCCATTCATAATCCTTGAGGGGCACTAAAACTAGTTAAAGGAATACTTTCTTTATCCATTTTTGCCTGCCAATATCTGTTTTTGCAATTCACTTTTGAGAACCAAGAGGCTCCTTAAATATTATTAAAAAAGACTGTTTTGTGAGGAATATAATAATCATTAAAGATAGTCTTATCATTAAGCCTTTTCTATTCTTATTTGTTCTGTATTTTCTCTTTAGCATGATTTCTTACCAAGAAAGTGGAACTAGTATGTGGAATCTTGCTATTCCTAAGTAATGCTTTATCAAGAAGTTGTTTGATTTGTTTATCAAATTCTTAGATATCCTAGTGTGTATGCACCATTTATTTGACTCGAATAATAGTGTTAGGATTTAACAAAGTAATCTTTGCAGATGTTTTTACTTATCCCAAAATTTTAGTGGGTTATCTGAGTAAAGTTTGTTGCACAATTGCTCTTGTTGTTCAGTAATCTGCTCTTTAATGTATAACTCAAGTAGTGAGATTGTTAATGCTAATTCGCATTGTGCAGGCATTACCTTCTCATCACGCTGGATGCGTGTAAACTCAATTTTTTGATGAGTGTAAGTCTTACTTAATTTTTCAATAGGATCTGAATAACCCATTAATTGTAAATATTGTTTGGTTTATGGTTTATGTGCATGGAGAACATAGACTCTGAAAATTATTTTCAGTAATCATATCATAAGAGGGTTGATTAGCAACCCATAATACTAGTATAATGCATTTGACTTCTCCTATTTCTATGGCTAACCCTTCTATGGCTTTGTTATGGCTCATTTTTGCTATTATCGACTACCTTTACTTGTGAAGGATTCTTGGCTTTTTTCCACATGAATTTCGAAAATAAATATATTTTTCCAAAACAGATAGAACAACCACTGTCTATGTAGACACACAATTCATATTAATTATATCCTTCCAAACATACATTTATTGGGACATAGACGCTATTCGGATTTGTGTCCGTGACTCAGGTGTATCTCTATCGTCATGTTTTCAAGTGATTCATCTTCATAGATTGGCTCAATAATAGTTATTGTTTTCATTGAATGTTAGTCATTGAATGTTAAATCTAATGGTCACCAAAGAAAGTTTTCATTTGAGGAAAGTTCTCATATGATGGGGGTTCCCACCTAATCT
>NCQV01136442.1:2222-15099 GCA_002740545.1 Lophocereus schottii | reverse complement strand
ATTTAGCCTTGATGAATGCTAATTTGCAATTTTATTCAGTTTGGATGTGAAACTAGATAGGGGAAGCTTTAGTTTTGAGGGACGTGGTGTGTGGGTTGGAGGTTACAACAACAACAACAACAACAACAACAACAACAACAAGAACTCCCAGTGTGGGTCCCGCTTTTGCGGGGTCTGGGAGATCCAGCTGTAGGCAACCTTACCCTTATCGGTATTCCTACCCATAGAGAAGTTGATTCCTAAAGACCCACAAAATAGTTTTTGAGAAAAACAGTTTACAGAGGAAAAACAGTTTTGGGAAGATGGGTAACTAGAGCAGATTATCAAGGAGCGGAGACATACCTCAACAAACCCAGGGCATCAGAAGCCAGCACAGCCTTGCCAAGCACGCCCTGCAGACAAGCACACAAAAACTTGCCCCACCCCAATACATCTACAGCCACCTACGGAGCCAGACCCCTACAATCAGAGACTCTAGTCCTATCCCGCCACAGACTTCTATCCTGAGCCACGTCCTCCATCAGACCAATGACTCTTAGGTCCTCTCTAACCACTTCCTCTAGGCTCTTCTTCGGTCTACCCCTCCCTCTCTTTCCACTGGGGGGACTATCATCTCGCACCTCCGCACTGGGGCGGCCACACTTCTCCTCTTAACGTGGTCAAACCATCTAAGTCTCGATTCCCTCATCTTCTCCTCTATGAGGGCAACTTTGGCTAAACTCCTGATAACGACATTCCTAATGCCGTCCATCCTCGTAAAATCACACATCCACCTGACCATTCTCNTCTTAGCTACCATCAGCCTTTGAACCTGCATCTTTTTTAGAGCCCAACACTCCGATCCATAAAGAACAGCCGGTCTAACTACCCTCCGATAGACCTTACCTTTCAGTCCTAACGGCACTCTTTTGTCGCACAACACCCCGGAAACCGACTTCCACTTTTGCCAACTCACTTTTATCCGCTGGCTAATATCCTCATCGATATCCCCGTTCTGCGGGATGATTGAGCCCAGATACTTAATTTTTGCGACCTTTGGAATCACCCTTCCCTCCAGTGTAATGTCACCGCCCTCTTCTGTCGTTCCACTGAAAGGACAATGGAGGTATTCCGTTTTTGATCTGTGGGTTGGAGGTTGAAGATGAATATTAATTTATTGTATTAATTAAGTTGATTTTAATGAGCGTTTGGAGGAAAATTAGTAACATATCCTTGCTTGGAGGTATTGGTAAAATTGACATGGATATGGCAATTTTACGATTGTGATTTGAATAAAAATACAAGCTTGATTGTGGTTGATTTGGTGGTTTTAAGTGAATTAAAATGAATATTTGTATGAATTTAATAAGAATTTTGTGTTAAAATTTGTGTTGTCATGAGTTGGTGATTTAGGGTTTAGATTTTTGGGTGAACTCTAGGCTTAATTATGTTGATTTGATGATGCCTAAATACGTTTTGGTGATAATTGTGACTCATATGTATAAGGGTGTTGTGTTGGATATTTATATGGAAGTCCTCAGGTCATGAGCATGGTAAGATGTTTGGGCGAAACTTAAGCTTGATTGGGTTGCTTTAATAATGAATAAGTGGGTCTTTGGTAAGAATTGAATGAAAAGAAAGAGATATATATATGTGTATGATGTTGTTGTATAAGTATGTGTCATGAGTTAATTGTTAAGTAAGGGGGGAGAATGGAAGGAAATATAAAAGCTTTGAATGCTTGAAAATTTTGAGCTAGGTAGGGGATCTAGTTAGAGTACAAGACCAAAATGTTAAAGGGGTGTTGTTTTAACCAATATTATGGATGATTGGGATTAAAACTGAGAAAGGGAGGGATAAAGGAATAAGTATTTTTCTGAGTTGGAGTTACTAACATAACATGCATATGTGTTTTTATTTCACTAATGAATATTTGCATGATTGGGACTCGACTTGAACCTGGAACCAAATTTATGAAGCATAATGGTGATTCGTTAAAGAGGAAAGCAATAACCATAATAATAATATTAATAATAATTATGATAAAAATAGCTACGATTCTAACAGTAGTGATGATAATAGTAGTAGTAGTAGTAGTAGTAGTAGTAGTAGTAGTAGTAGTAATAATAATAATAGTAATAATCATAATAATAATAATAATAACAATAATAATAATAATAACAATAATAATAATAAAATAATGTCGCTAATTCTAGTAAGTGCGAAGAAATAACGATGTTAACAAGCTTACAATAATAATTCGCATGGTATTGGCGATAATGCCGTTAACAATAAACACAAGATGAGTCGTACCATTATGCTACTATAAAATTCATTAAACAATCATTAGTAGTATGAAGGAGAGGAACAAAAAGAAAAATAAAATAGAACCAAAAAAAAAAATTGTTATGCTAATAATAGAAAGAAAGGTTGAGGGAATTTAAATTATTCATTAAGTTAAGAAATTTAATAAAATTTCTTAATCTCGCACTAATTAAAAAATTACATATTTGGAGCAGAAGTGAGGCCGCCTCTACCGCTTCAAGCTGCCAATAAACGATTTTTACTAAAATAAAGAGAGACTTTCAAAGACTAGGCACGTACAGTGTCTGTGCTCTTTAAAAACTCACATGTTTCTCAAACTATGTAAAATCAATATAATGTTCATATAATGAATCATTTTATGCAATGTTTTGTCACCTAAGCAAGTGGACCCTCATTAATTATCAATAATCAGGGCTTATGCCCTTCAATTTACCCACGCGATTGCAACTCTAGCTTTCTGATCAGCCTGGGAGGTGTGCACCTATCTCAAGATTGCTGTAGACGTCAACAGGGGTCCACTTTCAAATAATAACCGGCAATCAACTTTACTTACACATTCCCTCTCTCCTGTTTGCAAAACAAAATGTTTTGAAATGTGGGCGCCCCACTAATTAAACACAAAGCTTATTTGACTATATAGGGATGTATGTCCCGAGCTTTGGCTCATTATTCGAATATTTTTGTGTTTTCTATTTTAGGTAAGGGAGAAGTGAACAGCCCTCCTCCTAGCAAACCAGAGGGTAGCAAGAAGTGAAAGAGAGTTGCAATCCCTTTTGCTGAGGACTAGTTAGTCAAATAATCACAATAATTTATAGCTAGCACTCCTAAAAACCTACTAATAGTACATACTTTTTGATGTTGTGTTCATTAGTGTTTGGTAGTTGTACGTTGAATTATCAAGTGTACCATGACTTAAACAAGTTTTCGAATGTATGGTTTTGTCTCCAATGTTGGTGAATAAGGTAATGATGTGGGTAGCACAGAGTTACAAGTAGTTCCGATAACCTTGTTCCATTACGGAATAACAGCAACGCCTCTAATCAATAGACTTCCACTACAAACCAATAACAAATAAGTGATTAAGTTAGAATGATCAGGCATTAGAGATTGGGGGCATTACATATATGCTGCTTCACCTATATCTTTCATCTCAAAGTTAGATGACAACCAGGCCTTTACCTCGTTAATAAGCTCCATATCATTTTCAGCTATCATTATGTTATCGACATACAATGACATAATTACGAAGTTGCCTTTGTTCCTCTTAGTATAGACACAATGATCATCATCAATCGTAGTGAAACGACTAGATATGACCACACTATGAAAATGAATATACCACTGCCTTGAAGATTGTTTTAAGCCATGAATAGACTTTCGAAGTCTACAAGCCTTGTGTTCGTGGCTTTTGGGACGAAATCAGGTTGTTCTGTAAAAATTTCTTCATTTAGTTCTCTATTGAGAAAGGCAGTTTGAACACCTATTTGATCCAATCCTAGGTCTGAATTGGCAACCATAACTAGAATTAGACAAATAGAGGTGAACTGTACAACAGGAGAGGAAGTCTCTTCATAGTCAATTCCTTCCTGTTGTGTGTACCCCTTTACAACTAGTCAGGCCTTATGCCTCTCAACTGTGCCATCATCCTTGCATTTGAGTTTAAGAACTTATTTGTTCCCAACAGCTTTGCGTCCCTTTGGAAGGACAACTACTTCTCTCACTTTGTTAACCTTCATTAACTTTATCTTATCTTCTATTACCTTCATTAATCTATCCTTTGAAGGGTTGGAAAAAGTCTCTTTTACATTTCTTGGCTCATTTTCCTCTTGTAGGAGTCCAATGCAGAGTTTCTCCACCTCAATGTTAAAACGATGGCAAAGAAAACTTCTATGGTTATTGCATCTTAATTGAGATTCATCAAATCTTAAATTGTTCCCATGTGGATCAATTGCACTCCCACTTGAACTAGGCTCGATATGCTCACTCCCACTTGGAATAAGAATGGGATTGCTTTCATTTGCATCTGATGATGGAGGGGGATTTTTATAATGAGCCATATCATCATCAGTTACAATCCTCCCACTTGAATGAGTATGGGTCCTCAAGTTCAAATACCGATAAGTCTTGGCTTATCTTGCCCTTCTTTGGAAATTCTTTTTCCAGGAATGTGATATCTCGCAATTTGAATACAGTTACACTCTCACTTTCTTGCAGCCCCATCAACATATACCCTTTTGAGGTTTTAGAGTATCTAATAAAGATACACTTAGGGATCATGTACATATGCTACACAACCCCAAGGTCTTAAAACACTGAGGTCTGGCTTTCTTTCAGTCCATAACTCATATGGAGTGGTTGTAATAGATTTCGTAGGCACATGGTTAAGAATAGAGGTTGCAGGTAAAAAGAGCATATCCCGAAGAAGAGATAGGTAATTAAGCCTGCGCCATGATCGATTTTACCATCTTAAGGAGTGTTTTATTTCTTTTGTCTGCAACACCATTTTTGTAGAGTGTTTAGAATAGTTGACTGATGTAGTATTCCTTTTCATCACAATATTCATTAAACAGAGTTGATAGATATTATCATCCACGATCGGTTCTTAAGGCCTTAACCTTTTTGTCTAAATGATTTTATACTAAGTTCACATATTTCTTAAAGCAACTTATTGCCTTAGATTTAATTGAGATGAACATGATTGAAACGAATGAAATCATTAATAAAATAATGAAACAAGAAGTTTCATGCCTTGTTTTCACATTCTTTGGACCACAAATGTCCGAATGAATCAACTGTAATGAAAGTTCCGCTCTAGTGGCCTTTCTAAATGGTTTTCTTATTAATTTTCCTACTAGACAATGCTCACAAATGGACAAGCTAACTTGCTCAATGTTTGCTAGCAAACCTTCTTTTGCAAGCCTTTACATACAATTTCGGCCAATGTGGCCTAATCTAGCTTGCGAAATCTTCACGTTATTCTCATAATTATGTGAAGAAGCAAACAAGGAAAAAATAACATTCAAATTAAAGAACCAACATCCAAATCCATAACAATTGAACCATCTCTAACAAAATCAGAATCAAGAAATGTTCTTTCCAAAAACAACTTAGCGTCAGTGTCATGAAAATGCCAATCAAAACCTAAACAAAATAGAACCAACACAAAAATAATATTTCGACGAATCTTAGGAGCAAATAAGATATCATGTAGGATAAGGTCTCGGTTGCCATGCTGGGACTAGCTTGCATGTTCCGATTTCTTTAACGACCACCTTGGTGTTGTTTCCCACATTTATCCACATCGACCCGCATAGGAGCCGTTGAAAGTCTAGAAATGCTTTACGATCTCTTGCTATATGGTCTGTGACTCCTAAATCTACAATCCAGATCGGATCAGTTTCATAAGAAAGACAGAACTAGCAACATTAAAGTCACTCGCATAAGCATAGTAAAGTACATTCTCAGGGTCAGTGCAATTAAGAGCATAGTGACCTATTTCATTACAATTGAAGCATTTACTTTTTCTATATTCTTATTTTCCCATGCTTTTTATCACCTTGTTGGTCATACTTAGGCTTCTTAGTTGGCCTAGCCTTGCCCTTCCAGTTCCGTTGATTTATATGCTTAGAACCATTTCTCGAGTCGGGGCTTGGCATGTGCACCTTTGCACTCATCACTTTAGCAGCCTCTTGTCTCTCTTCCTCTAACTCAAGATGTTGCCTCACATCCTCAAAAGTTTTTGTATACTCATTGTGAGTAAGGGTCATCGTCATATGATCCCAATTATTGGGTAGGGAACGGATCACAGTCTGAACTTGCAACTCATTGGTCAATACATGGCCTACATCTGCCAATTCATTAATTATATTTGACATTTGCCTTACATGTTTCTTCATATCATCATTTGGGTGTTTCTTATAGGAAACAAACTTGATTGTGAGTGACCTAAGCTTGGTAACCAAGGTGGTTCTAAACTTTCTTTTGATAGCTTCCTATAGGTCTTTGGCATTAGTATCAGCCTTCAACTCCCTCGTGAGATCATTGTCCAAGCTGCTTAGCAACGTACTACAAGCTATAGAGGTCTTCTTTTTTCATGCTTTGTAGGCTTCACGGTCCTACCTATGCTGGGCCGTGTTGCCTGATTCAGGCTCATTCATGACAGCATTCAGAGTCTCAAGAACTCTTGTTCTTCCAGCACATATTGTAATTTCATACCCTAGATTTCATAATTGGTACCATTGAGCTTTTTACCTTTGTTCAGCTCTGCAACAATACTTTTGGAGATAGTTGACGTCATGCTTGTAAAACACAAAAGTTTCACAATCAGCATAAAAGCACACAAAAGTCTAACAATTATTTTCACATACACATAAATGCAACTTAATAGTGATTAATAAAGTTAATATAAGCAAACATAAACCCCCGAGTCGAAAGTTCATATGATATTCCTAATCATCATCTAGGAAAGAATGTTAAACTTAATTAACTTTATTAATCCATTCAGGTCACTTTAACATTTAGATGTTAAAATATTCTCAAAAACATAATTTTTAAGGTGTTTCAATGTGTCCTAATGCTTGTAGGCTAAGTACACAACTTTTACATGTAATTACAATATGTAGCCAAATCTAATGAATTTCATTGAAGCATTCACATTTATACTTCATTAAAACAAAACAATCGCTAGTAGACATCCTTAAATATAATATTAAAGAGATTCTCCAATCATAATCGCATTAAAAACTTAACCAAAAAGATAATAAGGATAAGGGAAAATAAAAGAAGTCAACTTATGGTCAACCCCTTTAGGTCAACAGTCAAGCTTAGTAAATGGCAGGCCCCTTTGAGTCTTTTGATAATAAATTTTTATTTAATTTTTAATCTTGTTGATGCTGATCGTGGGAAGGGGCCTCACACTTACCCATGGCCGTGACCCAAAGACAGCCAATTCGGGTCAAGTGAACCCGTGCAAACATATGGCTGTAATTGATGAATTTTATGCTCGTTTTTGTCAAATTGATCCATAGGATATGTCGTAAACTGTTTAGAATCTATTGAAGCTTTTAATTGCTAAAAAAAGTAAATACAACTCATAAATTGAACCCAAAAAAAACTGAAAATCATACACAATACTGCTAGCAGTATTTGCTTAATCTTGGCCAAATTTCTGCCAAATTCTGACGTATTAGTGGCATGTATTAGAGGGATTTTGTTAAGAACTTCTTGGGTGACAAAATGCACAAGGCAATTGCAAGCAATAATGATCAAAAAATGATCAAAATTGGATTAAAACACATGAATCCTAACCTTAGGTTCAATGGAAATCATTTCCGAAATTTGCTCGAAAAGCAAGCTAGATTGGGATGAATTCTTGAGGTCTTTTACACGAGATAACAAGCAAAATGTGAATTATGCATCAATTGAGAAAAATCGGGCTGAATTTGACTCAAAATTGAGACGAAGTTCTCTACAAAGAACCTAGCGCTGCGAGATTCAATTTTTTTTTTTGCTAAACATTTGGCACAAATAGCTCAAAATTGATAATAATCTAGGGCTTCTGGTCAAAAACTAGTAATTAACAAAACCCATATATCAATTTTTTGAAAATCAGAGGACAAAAAAACATGAAATCGAGTTCAAAATAGTGAACCCCAACCCTAATGTTGCGGGCATCTTTTTTGCAACTTTTCGACCAATTTTCGGGCAATTTCTGGCATGGGTTGAGGGCTTTCCCTCAGGATTTTTTTGGGCAACGAAACATACAAAACAATTGCAATAAACAATGGCAAATTTGATCGAATCAAATTGCACAAATTTGACCAAATCATAGTTGTGTTTGAAGATATTTTTTTTGGTGAAATTCGTCCGAAAGCAACTCAAATTGCATCTAATTTTGAGGGATTTTGGTCCAACTCTAACGTAAAAGTTAGTCATGATCAATTTAGAATAAAATTGAATGAAATCAATGATTCAGGAACCGATAAGGGTTTCATATATGAAGAACTCTAAAAATTCAATTCGCAGTTACACACAATATACTCAATGAGATCATGCATACAATATACTCACTTTCGAGAACCCTAAATGTTTTTGATAGGTGTTTCTCTTAGACTGGTCCCTTTTTTATATTGGATAGACAGTTAGGGAAAAGATAGTTTAAGTTGTTGACTAATTATGCATGCTTAGTGGATTCGCACCCTTATGGGCGTATCATGCCCTAAGTCCAACATGCACTAACTACTTAGGAGATACGATGTTGCTCTTTTTTAAGTGCATTGACATCTCTATACCCATAAAAAAGCCAAGTGTTCATCTTCGTCCCCAAAAAAATAGTTGATACTTCCATGGTGGACTCCAAGGAGTAATATGCACAACAATCCCATTCAACTAAATCAAACCCAGTGTAAACGAATCATCCAAACCTGTTCCATATAATCCCAACCTTGCTGCAATAATGGACTGAACACTGGAACCTTCTTGATGATCTATATAGACTTGCTGCTCCTAGACCATAGTGGTTTCCCCTACATCGTGGCCGAACTCTAATTGTTGATGTTAATTAACAAGTCCTTTGAGGTCAACTGATATATACGGTAGACACTTATGTAGTCATGCAACTTATGGTTTGAGATTGATAAAATTGAGCAACTACCCTTGACAAAGTAACTCGTAGGATTTCTAACTTGACTGGAGACGATGACCTTTCTTATTTTTATTACATGAGAGACAGAGTAGCCATGTGGATCTTTCCAAATTGTTCAGTTTAATGACCCAAATCAGATTCGCAGATCCACCACGGGTTTCAAGAAGTTTGGATATGAACCGTGGCGGCTAGGGTTTCATCATCTTGGCGGCTACGGTTGCTCATAGGATTTTTTGCATCGTTATACCTCTAAAACCTATATAAAGGGCCTTACGTAAGCTCTAATACTCATCCCTGGATCTCAGACCAGTAAGAAATACTTATAGAGTATTCTGTTTCCACTATCTTAGATTTGTGAGACAGGTTAAGAGAGTTTTGAGACAGATTATAAGAGAGATTGTAATCTGGTTGCTTGATCAAATCACTCGTTGTGATTGTGATCTCGTTTTACTCACTCCTTCTCATAGTGGATTGTTTGTGTTCATCGCCGTCCGTGATTTTTTCCTGCATTGGGTTTCCCTGTAAATTTTTGTGTTCTTTATTGTTCTTGTCATTGTTGTTTACTTTTGAATATCGTTGTCCATCCTAATGCTTCCACTATTAGTTTGCTCTAATTTCCTAACAAGTGGCATTAGAGCTTTGATTTAGGTTGTCTTCAATCATGAGGGTTGATATTCAGAAGTTTGATGGAGAGATTAGTTTTAATCTCTGGAAGGTGCAGATGAGAGCGATTCTCATTCAGCATGAGTTATGGAAGGTTCTTTCAGGACCTTATACGAAACCCAATATGATGACAGCTGAACAATGGGCGGAACAGTAGAAGAAGAGGCGTGGTTCTTTGTTGGATGACGAATGGGAGGAATTGGAACTGAAGGCACTTTCTGCCATAGAATTGTGCTTGGCATCACATGTCTTGCGAGAGGTGCTTGATAAGACAACTGCAGTGGGTCTGTGGGTTCAGCTGGAGGAACTCTATATGACAAAGAGTCTCGCCAACAAGATCCAATTGAAGGAAATGTTATAAACTTTCAGAATGGTAGAAGGTACTCTTGTTCAAAAACATCTAAATGATTTCAATTCGATTGTAGTTGACCTTGAAATTTTAGATGTGAAAATTAAGGATGAAGATAAGGCTAGTTTGTTGGTTGTGTCTCTACCCCGTTCATATAAACACTTTAAGAGATCGTGCTATATAGTAATTCTGATGCTATATCGTTTGAGGATGTTAAGTTAAACCTGTTGTCTAAGGAGAAGTTTGATCTTGACATTCATGCTGATTTTGCTGAGGGATTAGTAGTAAGAGATAAAACAACTGAAAAAGTGGAATAGTAATAGGAGTAAAAACTGTTCTAAGCCTAGAAATCCTCACGCTGGTAAGACCTACAATTACTGTGGTAAATTGGGTCATATTGTTACTAACTATCGGCAATTGTGAAACAAGAGGGAGAAAGAAGAAGAAAATTCTCGTGAGCCTGCTGAAACTTCGTTTGCTGAATCTGATTCTGATGGTGACGTTTTGTTTGCTACCTATACTAAAAGGGGGAGCGGTTCTGATTGGATTCTTGATTCTGGGTGTATCTATCATATGTGTCCTCATAAGGATTGGTTTTCAACATATGATCCAGTTGACTCAACTATTGTTCACATGGGCAACAATGCCTAATGTAATGTAACTGGAATTGGTACTATTAAAATCAAGACCCATGATAGTGTTGTTAGGATTTTATCGAATGTTCGTCATGTTCCTGACTTGAAGTGTAACCTTACCTCTTTAGGCAACCTTGAATTCAGGGGGTGCAAATATTCAGCTGAAGGTGAAATTCTGAAGGTTTCAAAGGGCAGTTAGATTCTGATGGAGGGTCTGAGGCAAGGAAGTTTCTATATCTTATAGGCATCTATTACGATAGATTGTATGAAGAATGGTTCATAAAAGTCGTCTCCCAGAGCTAAGTTCAAGTATCACTTGAACTCAATTGGCATTCGGATCGTTTAAATACCCTTCGGGGTCAGCCATGCAGGGCATTACCCTTCGGGGTCTGCCCTACAAGGCATTACCCTTCGGGGTGCTATGATGGTGTGCGAGAGTTGGTGTTGGTGATTTAGTCCAAGGTGGAGATTGTTGAGTTTACTGGCCCAAAATCAGCTTTGTAGATCTACCACGGGCTTCAAGGAGTTTGGACTATGGACCGTGGCAGATAGGGTTTCGTCGTCTTGGCAGCTACGGTTGCTCCTAGGATTTTTTGCATCCTTATACCTCTAAACCCTATATAAAGGGTCTTGCCTAAGCTCTAATACTCATCCCTGAATCCCAGGCCAGTAAGAAATACTTATAGAGTGTTTTGTTTTTACTATCTTAGATTTGTGAGAGCAGTTAAGAGAGTTTTGAGAGAGATTATAAAAGAGATTATAATCTGGTTGTTTAGTTGAATCACTCATTATGATTGTGATCTCATTGTACTCACTCCTTCTCATAGTGGATTGTTTGTGCTCGTCGCCATCTGTGATTTTTTCCCACATTAGGTTTCCGCGTAAATTTTTGCATTTTTTATTGTACTTGTTATCATTGTTTACTTTTGAATATCATTATTCATCTTAACGCTTCTGCTATTAATTTGCTCTAATTTCCTAATACAAACCATTGAAGAACTCTACATTCCCAGAGACTCTGTGGGGGACAAATCAACTCTACTCCAAAACATGTAATAGTGTACAAAGCAGGGGAGAAATCCGAAACCTCCACACATTGCCTAAAAATGCAAGCCCATTCCTTGATCTTCATGATTTGAGTTCTTCTTACAAGCATGTTGCACTCCATACTCCTTTTTGTTTTCTATTTAACACATTGTAATCCTCTTGTTTGAGGGAACATCACTCTGCACCTCTACTCCAACGTCCATTTTCCTTTCGCCATTCTCAACCTCTAGTCATAGAGGAACTTTATCTAGAACACAAATTTTATAACTATTTATAGATAATAGATCATCTATGTAAGCTTAAGGGGTTGAACATCGCCACACCTATGGTGTGAGCTAACTACTCGGCCAAAATAGAATCACCATACACGTCTTGTGTCACTAAATTTACTGTAAAGGGTAAGTTACACATTCCCTCTACACTACTTAGTTCCTTCTTCACTTCCTTATTTTTAGGGGTGGAGCTTAAGAACAATAAGAAGATGTTTGTGTGCATCTTCCACTATAACAAATTCATAAGAGTACGAGGTCTTTTAAATCAAGTTTTAACATTGCAAGAATCTAGTTTCAAAACAAAGCCATAATAATGTTTAGCTGCTTAAAAAACACATGACTTTAGCTAGAAAGTAGTTAGGTTAATGTTGATGGATACACTAATTAATTTCATCCATCAAGCCACTATCATCATTCAAATGAGGGAACAATAACATAGAGGTACTTAAGTGATTTATCGTACTTAGGAATTTCCTACCTATAAGCGTGCATGTTGGTTTTATCTCGACTAGAGGAAAAAGCGTGAAGAACTCAAAATTGAAAATCATTTCTATACTGTTGAAGAGCAGAGTGAAAGAGAAAAGATTTGTTGCACAATTCTATAAGGGCAGCACTGAATTTTGGAAAAAAAATTTCCCTTCAGCCTACAGTAATTTTGATCTTATGAGAGCCATCTAGGGATCAACCTCCTTTATAAGGTCATGTCTAACATCGTCATCAAAAGAATTACGAATCTAGGCTTCCAAAAAGTCATGGAAGGAAAAACAAATTCGAGAAAGAACTCTATGGCATAGAAAATGTATTCAAATAAATGCTCGGCAAAAGCAGGCAAAACTCATAGAATAGGATAGCAAGATTCTAGCAAACAACAAACATGAATATCCTAGATGAATGCCTAGACTATGGAGTTGATTAACAACCAATATACCAAGAACAAGATACGAGATGCAAAATGAGACTAAAG